>CAUYLG010054512.1:0-17999 GCA_963573385.1 Cacajao melanocephalus | reverse complement strand
CCCGGACTTGGTGAGCTGCCATTGGTCAGGCTCTCGGCAGGATTTTTGAATTTTGGGCTGAGAGCATGATTTAGTGCTGAGTGTGGGGCTAGGGGTGGAATGCAGGAGTGGGTGTGGGGAGCCCACATGGAGAAGGCAGGCGCTAAGTAGGAAGTCCGGCCTCCTGATAACAGTGTTATCAGGTGTGGAGGGGGTGCATATTGTCCATCCGGCTCCTGGTGAGGCTGTCGGCCTTACAGTCATATGGCTGAACAATGGCCCCCACAGACATCAGATCCTACCTAATTCTTGGAACTCATGAGTGTTACCTTGTACGGCAAAGAAAATTAGAAAAGGATATTGTAGATGTGATAAAGTTATGTCCTGGATTATTCAATTGGGCCCTAAATGCAATCACATGTATTCTTGTAAGCGGGAGGTAGAGGGAGATTATACAGCCTCAGGAGAGAAGGCAATGTGAAGACAGATGAGAGATAGACTTAATGATATTGCCGCTAAAGATTGGAGGGATACGGCTATAAGCCAAGGAATGCTGGCTGCCACCAGAAGCTCAAAGAGGTAAGGAAAGGATTCTTATCCAGAGCCTTTAAAGGGAGCACTGCCCTGCTAATACCTTGGTTTTGGCTGAGTAATGCGGGATTCAGATATCTGGCCTCTAGAACTGTGAGACTGTAAATGTGTATTGTTCTAAGCCATTCAGTTTGTTGTAATTTGTTCCTCCAGCCATAGGACAGATCTCAAAGATTGTTTTAAGCTTTATTCCTATGTATTGGTTTTTCATGCTACTGTAAATGATATATTTATTCTCATTTTCAAATTATTTTTGGTACTTAAAATTAATGTTGTATTTTGATCTTGTAGCCTATAACCTTGCTAAATGCTAAATATTTACTACTTCTAGTAGTTGTGTATGTGTGTGTGTTTGTAAATTCTATAGTGTTTTATAGGTATACATCATGTAATCTTCAAATAATATTTTTATTTTTTTCTTTCTAAACCCTATGCCATGGATTCCCTTTTCTTTCCTACTATCCAGGAATTACAGTACAATGTTAAGAAGAACACATGTCTTGTCTTATTCTTGATGTTAGAGGAAGAGTTTAATGTTTCTGTATGAATTTGACTATTGGTTTTTCTGTTTCTTTTTTTTTTTTTTTTGTCAGTGTTCTTAGATAGAAATAGCTCCTTTCAATCTCTGATTTGCTTATAGTTAAATTCTTTTTCATGAATCAACTTGAATTTTGTCAAATGCTTCTTCATCTGTTGACTATTGATTTTTCTCTTTTATTGTGTTATTGTGGTGAATCTCACTGCTTGACTTTTGAATGTTGATATGGTTTGGCTCTGTGTCCCCACCCAAATCTCCTGTAAACTTGTAATTCCCAGTGTTGGGGGAAGGACCCGGTAGGAGGTGATTAGGTCATGGCGGTGGATTTCTGCCTTGCTGTTTTGTCGTAATGAGTGAGTTCTCATGAGACCTGGTTTCTTAAAAGTATGTAGCACTTCCCCCTTCCCTCTCTCTCCTGCTCCAATGTGCTTCCCCTTCACCTTCCACCATAACTAAGTTTCCTGGGGCCTCCCAGCCATGCTTCCTGTACAGCTTGCAGAACCATGAGCCAATAACACTTCTTTTCTTTATAAATTACCCAGTTTCAGGTAATTCTTTATAGCAACGTGAAAACAAATGAATACAAACGTTAAATTAATACTGCATTATGGGGATAAATTCCACTTGATCATAATGTACTATGTGGCTATTTTTGATTCATTAATAATTTCTTAAGGATTTTTACATCCATGTTCAAGAGAGATATTGGTCTATAATATTTTTAATACCTCTCTTGTGTTTTGGCAACAGAGTTATGACTACCTCATGAAATGAATTGGGAAGTATTTTATCCTCCTTTATTTTCTGAAAGAGTTTATGAAATATTGGTAATATTTACTCCTAAATGTTTGCTAGAATTCACCAGTGAAGTCATTTGGGCCTGGTGTTTGTTTTAGGGAAGGTATTTTTTATGACTTTAATATATGACTTAATTATGACTTTAATAGATTTATTTAGATTTTCTATTTTGTCTCCTGTCAAATTTGATATGTTGTATTTTTTCAAAGATTTCAATTTTATCTTATTAAATTTATTGCATAAAGTTGTTCATAACATCCTCTTATTATCCTTTAAGTATCTATAGTGGTGTCTCAAGAGTCTCTGGAGAGGTTTTATTTCAGCATTTCTACCTGCTCCAGTATTCGGCACACAATCCTGATCCACTCAGTGCAGGACAGTGGGGAAGAGATGATGAGTATGTGCAGGCTCAAATTATGGCTTAGGCTCCTCAGATTGTAATGTATCTTATCATCCCAAACATACCTATTAAAAGTCTATTAAGAATTCTGTTTTTTTTTCTTACCCCATCTATGATGGATTCTTCCCACCCTCACTACTCTGCCAGGTATGAAAAGAGGAATGCCTCTGAGCTCCTAGGAAAGACTTACCACTTTCTTGATTTTAGTTTATTTAGGTCTATTTCTGTCCTCAATGCTCTAATGAATTTCTTAAAATATGATTTTGTAGCTTGTAGCCTATCTGGCTTGTTTGTAATGTCATAGAAGCAATTGTCTCTTAGGATTTTGTCTATTCTAACTAGAAATGGAAATCTTCCCAGTTATTCTGATCCAAGTGCCCTGTGACCACCCATCATTTGGAAAAGCCTTCCTTAGGTGTTCTACATAGGGACATAAGAAATAGGTGGTCTCATTTAGGGTAGGTTAAGACTTTAGTTTTGAAATTCTTTGTCCCATGGATATTCAGTATCTAGTCAGGGAGTGTTTGTCGCCTAAAAAATTTCAATAATTGCATGTACTACTTTCATTATAAAGTAAAATTTGATGTTAGAAAATTTATACTGAGGACCTTAAATACCTGACTTGAAAATAACTGCTTTACCAGAAAAATCTTGAGTCTTCATTTATTTTTTTAGGAATGAAACTCTGGAGTTAGAAATACTCAATTTAACTTTTCAATAATAAAAAGTTTTCCTTTTACCCCAGACCAGAACAAACTTTATTCCAGATGGTAATGCCTAAGCTAAAGAAACAGTACTTTCAATGAATTTTAAAATTAAACCAGTGAGAGTTACTTTGACAGTTGGAGCAGGAGAATATGATTCTAGATATGTGTTTTTCCATGAAAGTTTTTATTACTTATTTATAACTAGTATTTACCAATTCAAACTTTTTTGTTTTCTAAAGAGAAAAGGTAGTTTTTCTTTATCATTTTGTGCCTGCATCGCCTGAAGTCTGAAGAGACTCACATGCTTAATAATTTCCATACCATCTTTGATGAAATAATCAACATTGTATAACAAATCTGCCATAGTTTACATTGAGGGTTCATGCCTGTGAGGTCCTATCTTATGTTGTCTGTTTGAGATACACATACATACATTTTTATTCTTTTCTGTGAAGTATATCATGAATTCTAAACAGAGTCACAAAAAGTAGAGTTAAGGTACCCCCCTGAGGAAGTCAATCAGGATATCTTTGCCTGAACCTCTATTGAGGTACCATGTTTTAATATCTAATCCCTGGCTTTTCAGTTTACTACACTGGATTTTCTTAATGTACCCTCAGCCTTTTGCCAGCTACGTACCCACACCAGTTAACATATACTCCCCAAATGGTACATAAACTAAAAAGCTAATCAAAAATACAACCTATGACTTTTTAATGACCACACATACTTCAGTTTTTACTTAAGACACGCTACCCTCACCATACCAAGGCTTCTAAAACCTTGATTATTCATTATAATTTTGCTCTGCGATCTTGTAACTCTAATGGTAAAGATAAAGTGGTTTGAGGTAGGTTTCATCTGAGCTCTGAGAAGGCACAACCGTAGGCCAACCCCACAACAGGGAATGTAAGATGTCCTTCTGCACAGATGCACTATCTATCTCTAAGAAAGAATCACCACTTTTCCTTCCAACCCTAAACCATGGATATATTGACCACATTTCTTGTGACCATGATTTTTTTCGTTTAGATATACTGTTACCACTAGCAAAACTACAGTTAAGGGTTCTTTTCTTGAGTCTAGGAATCATTTTGTCTCTGTATCATTTCAGACCCTTTATAGTTCAAATAAAAGAAAATCCAATTAAAGTGGGCTTACATCATAGTTTGAAAAATATTTCAGTGGTTAATTGAAAGTTTGAATCTATTCAGGATCTAGTTTTCCCCTGTCCATTTTCTGGGACAGCGTCAGTGCTTTTGGATCTGATTCTAGGCAGACTCTCTCCACATAGTCCCAGAGTGGCTGCTAGTTGTTCTCAGGGCCAGCTTTCCTCATCCTTGGACACTGGGAATGAGAGTCTTTTGGGATGAATTCTATAGGGAAAAAAAATGAGGTGCTCCAGGAAATGTGTCTTCAGATCCCATTGGCGCTGACTGGATTATGTGCCTGTCCTTGAACCAGCCACTGTGGGCTCAGGGTTAGGATAACCTAATTTGTTGAAGCCAATCAAGAACCAATCAAGAACCTAGAACTCGAAGGGGGTCAAGGTCACCCAATCCATAAAGCCAAAATGAAAGTAAGCAAACTCCCCAGGAGAAGATAAGGCATGTAATAGGGAAACAACCAATAAATATCCCCCAAAATGGGCTCTTGGAACGATGCATTCATTAAATTATTAAAATCTCACCATTTCTGGAGTCCTCACTCTAGTAAGCCACAGGAATAATCCGGAATTCTCCAAGGAAGTTCAGAGAAACAGAATGATGGGCAAAGAAGCCTCTACTCTGTTCAGAGATCTATGCTAGGAAGGGAGAGGGAAATCCCTGCTTACAATCCCATAAAGTTGTACTTGCTCATTAAATTTTTATTTTGCTACTTATTCAAATCGGGATGAAAGCACAGGAGGAGAACTTAGAAAAGTTTTTTCATTATATCATTTATTTTTGAAAGTTATTGCAAAAATATTCTGGCGCGAATTTATTCTTTTTTAACCTAGGTTATTGGAACTATTACAATAATATGCTCAGCAGGTCAATTCTCAGAATGCCTGGCAAGCCTTTCACCCTCTGTTAAAGAGCACTCATCAATACCTCTATATTGCCTAGACAAGTATTTTCTATCTGATCTGGGTAACGAGTGTATTCTTTCTTATCTTCTCTCTCTCGAATGGTAAGTCAAAGTATCCCAGTGCTTACTCAGCTCAAAGTGATGTTTTGGTATCTGTCACCCCACCAATGAACAACCAGGCCAGAAAATGTTGTCTGTGGATTGAAAGGGCACCACATTCACTGCTACTGTGAATGTTGCTGTGGCTCTGAGTGTCTTTGCCCAAACTGGTAGATAATCTCGTGCAAGGTCCTTACTATCATGAGAAACAATATGGTAACCGGGGGCACAAAACCACTGCTGCTGGTCTTACAGGAGTTTGTCAAGATTCAAAGAAAAATGATGCCCCTTCCCCCTAGTTTCACTCACTGATAAAAGCTCCAGGCCAGAGGAGATCTGAGTTTTATTCAATACCTCTTTAGTGCCACAGGTCTTCAGCTTACACACAGCAATCACATTTTCAGAGCCATGCCTCTGGTGACTAGACTGACTCAGGAGGATTCCAAAATCAGGCCACAGGGTAACAAGAGCCAGGGCTTATATATAACGTCCTAGACCGATGTAAAGGCACCTAACCAATACGGCTATCCTGTCCTTTCCTCACCCTCTCCACCTCAGGTCCAGTTTTTGCCCAATGTCCCTTTGTCCTTTCCCAACAACCAGTTTTGATTAGAGCCATTTCAGCTTATTCAACACATTGCAATAACTTTTAAACTCAAACTGTCCAGGACCACCACTCCCAGACTATCCCTGCACTCATGCTATTTTCCCATCGTTTCTCCAGCAACCCAGAGACTTCACATATCAATAGAAATAAGGACCAAAATGAGGTGGCACCATCCACACTCACAGCTGATGCCAAGGTTCAGGGTCAACACCAAAGTATAGCAGAGGACCAAAAGTAGCTCTGCAGATTTGCCCCCAAACAAAAGATGTATGCTTCAAGGTAATTTAGCAATCCAACTACTAGCAATGGAAATTGTTAGCACTTTTTAACTGGAAGGTATCATGGAAGCAAAAAAGAGGCAAGAAAGGAGAAACTTATGTGTTTAGTGGTTTTTTAATTTTTTTTATTTTTTAATCACTTATTCAACCTAGAAAGAGGAAACTTTAAAAGGGAGAAAAATTCTACCTTATGAAAAATCTCATTTCACCTGTTTCAGTTATAAATGAAATAAAATCACTGGCATGTATCTGAGTGGCTTACTATACATATCTAATTACCATTCAGAATAGGAATCAACTCATTTGTGAAAAATGGTCTAAACCTGCTTTGTTGTCATTTTATTGGATTGGAGCATTCAGTTATCCATTCCTGCTCAGCCACCCTAGCTTGTTCAGGGTATTCACTTAAAACCTGACGTAATTCAGTGGGTCCACTGCTTTCCATCACATGCATGGCCCTGTAGCCTGGAGACAGGAAAGGGATTGGAGGGAAGCAAGGGGCACAAAGAAATAGACACAATCGTAACCTCAGGTTCCCAGCAACAGAGGAGGCTGAAATCTCAGCCCTAAATAAAAACAGAAATAAAGTAAAATTTCAGAAATAAAAAATATAAAGTACAACTATAACATACCTGTATGTACAAACACACCCATAGCTTGTAGACATATTTAAACCAAGATAAAATTCTTTGATTTTAAACACCTTAATACAATTTGTAAACAAAGTAAATTAGATGTAATAGAAATTACTGTTGAACACAAGATTCAAAATCATAGATGTGTTAAGGCTTTCTACTTTGAGATACTTCTATTTTCAGAATTTATTACATTTTAGATGCAAGAATGGTTAATGCCAGTCGTAAAAACTGACAGGCTGCAGCAGGATACTAAAGAGTAAAGCAAAGAAATGTGAAGAGTTTCCATAAGTTGCTAGTGTAGGAACCAGCATGCCACATTGTTTATGGTCTTTCCCTAAAATTACTTGGCCTCATCTCAGCTTGCCCTTCATCAGATAACATGATGTTTTTCCCTGAGCTCCTCTTTACAGTCAAGCCTTTGATACTTGCTCAGGAAAGGCTTAAAATCTAGAGCCACACACAGAAATTAAATGTAGGCATGTATTAGTATAAAGGTATTATCTTGAAAACTACTGAGAATAGCTCATTTCTAAGGTTTTATAGTGAATTTTTTTCCAGTTATTTTTCCTTTCACATTTGTATAAAAATTTGCTTCTTTTTTTCCTCCTTTGGTTCAAAGCATTTTTTTTTTTTTGAGATGTAGTCTTACTCTGTCAACTAGGTGGGAGTATAGTGGCGCGATCTTGGTTCACTGCAACCTCCATCTCCTGAGTTCAGGGGAATTCTCCTGCCTCATCCTCCTGAGTAGCTGGGATTACAGGTGCACACCAAATGCACCTGGCTAATTTTTGTTTTTTTAGTAGAGACAGGGTTTCACCATGTTTGTCTGGCTGGTCTTGAACTCCTGACCTCAGGTGATCCACTCACTTCAGCCTTCAAAAGTGCTAGGATTACAAGCCTGACCCACCACGCCTGGCCTGGTTCACAGCTTTGTAGTCCCTCCCCAGCTATTATTTGCAAGTACTTCTGAGCTATAATTGGAAGGAGCCACCTCAGCCCACAGGACATTCATAGAATAATCATGTTGGCTGTGCCAAGCCAGAACAATGAGGACTCTGACAATTTCCTATCAGTAGATACTTCTGGGATGAGTATTTTATGACCTGGATGTGATTTTCTCTCCTTTTCACCAACCATTTAGAAATAGCCAATTATTAAACTTTCACCCCTAACCCCTAAACGCGCGCGCGCACACACACACACACACACACACACACACACACAGACACACACACCCCTACCTTGATTCAATAGGAGGCTCAAGGAATTGCTGGTACATTGTTCTTGACTGCTCACTAAATCTACTTGAAGACATCAACTTGGACTGTAGCCTTATGGGAAGCTGCTATGGTCTATAGCACCAAACTCTTAGCCACCTTTATTATGGAATATTCTCAGGCTCCCACAGAGCCTAGAGTTGATGTGTAGCCAACATAGTAAAACCCTGTTCTTGTATCTTGAGAGTCTGCCTCTTTCTGGTAGATTGCCGCCCAATTGTTGTGTTACTTAATCAAATATCCTGCACCATTTTTGGAGACGTGGTGATGAAAGGGGCTCCTGTTCCAAGGGCTTACCTTTACTGTGTATAGAGGCCTTGCTCCCCTCACAGGGAGGTAGATCACCAGAAAGGAGCTACATGTCTCACTACAGGAGAGCAGGGTCACCAGGGAAATGGCTGTTCCAGTCCCAGGACTCAATGAAAACTGAAAACTTTCTGTTTCTTGCAATAGAAAAAAGAAATATCTGATACCCTCCCCCTTGCTTCCCATAAAGGTCCAAAGTGGGATTGCACCTTCTGCCCCATAATAAAATAATGTGTCCCCAATACTAAACTAGGGAAAAGACAAAAACATAATATTCCACCTCAACCCACATTCTAGAAATTGCTTATTCAACTAACATTATGAGGTCTGTTGTTACATAGCAATTTGTATAGTTTTATTGTTTTTTCTCTATACTCATATAAAAGTAAAATTTCACATTTACATGAAGGAAGAAAGCTGTGACAAGACTAAATCATGCCACTTAATTACCATGTCAGAAAGTAATAGATTGAGATGTCTGTATATACTTTACGGCTTCTTCAAAAATCCAAATATATTGTCCTTTTCCCCTTTTATTACTGGAAACTATTTGCATCAAGATGCTAAATCAAGCATTGTAGGCATTGGAAAACAGTATTTTAGCTAAATTCAATTAAATTATTTCACTGGAAAAAAAACTGTATCTTATCTATCAGATTGAGAGATGTCTTGAATTAATAATTGTATTCTCTTTAAATTACATTTTATATTAAAAATCCTTTGGAACAAATGATCAGGTAGTTAGCTTACTATCTTCAAAGTTTGCAAAATCATTTCTAGGAAAGGAGAGCAACTTCTTCTTCATAGGAAATAACCCATCT
This sequence comes from Cacajao melanocephalus, assembly GCA_963573385.1. Lineage (NCBI taxonomy): Eukaryota > Metazoa > Chordata > Mammalia > Primates > Pitheciidae > Cacajao > Cacajao melanocephalus. The sequence goes on along the minus strand of CAUYLG010054512.1, from coordinate 8,890 downwards.
TATAACTGTCCAATAGTCACTGGCAATGGTAAAACGTGATGGGTGTTTAAGTTCTGCTTTATCAGACAGTCAGTAAAATATAAGCTGTTTTCCCTAGTGACTGCATCATTTTATTTCTGACCTCTATACCACCAAAATTTAGTGTATTTCACCGGCAGCAAAGACATTCTTATTGGCTTTTTTGTTTCAGGAAAACAAAATGAGTCCTCTAAGGCCAGTAACTGAATAGATAAAGTTTGGATTCTTAAGAATAAGAAGAAAAAATCCCACTACTAGTAGCTAGCAGAACGCTAGATAAGAGGAAAAATGTTATTTAGCTCTAAAAGGACAACTATTTATAACCTGAGCATAATCATGAGAAGACATCAGATACATGCGACCTGAGTGACATTCTATAAAATACCTGATCAGCACTCCCCCAAATTCTCAAGGTCACGAAAGACAAGAGAAGACGAAGAAATGTTCATAGGTTGGAAGAGACTAAGGAGATAGAATAACTAAATGCAATGTGGTATCCTGAATTAGATTCTGGAACAGAAGAGGGCATTAGTCGGGGGAGAAAAGGAAAATTTGAGTAAAGTCTGCAGTTTAGTTGACAGTATTGTATCCTTATTAATTTCTGAGTTTTGGTAAGTGTACTGTAGTTATGCATGATACTATATTAAAGCTGGGTGGACAATATTTGAGAACACTGTATCATCTTTGCAATTCTTCTGTAAATCTAATATTATCACAATATACAAAGTTTTAGAAAAATACAGCTGTTGGGGCTGGCCAACATACTTTCTGAGCAGCAGCAATATTCTGCTAAAGCCAACTGAGTTGATTTAAGTCAAGGAAATTAACACCTGATTTATACTTATGAAATGTTTTGTCCCCCTCAAGTTAATCTACAGACCTACTCATATCCAGGGCAGTGATTTTAATTGCATTATGTTTTTAATATCCTTTGCAGATTTTGTACTTAAAATTGCCCACACTCTTCAGTTTCCCTAAGCCATTTAGTTAATGGTATACCACTTCCAAGACAAATTTCCACATCTATTTCCTCTGCAAGGAGCACTTCCTTCTCCACAATGTCTCTTTGAAAATTCAAAGTTACCCCTATGAGAGTTATTTAAACCTAAATCATACCTAGACTGCTGGCAAATTCCTAGAGCATGAATGACCCCCAGATGAACCTGTAAAAAGGAGGTATCCTCCTCTCTCTCCTCCGCAACCTGTTCTTCTTGCATTGCTCCAAGCTGCCTAGGAAAAGGCATTACTAAGATGTCTCTCCAGACCCATCTCAAGCCTTTTTCCCTTCCCTGTTATGGTGCACTGTGTACATAAAGCAAAAGAAAATAAAGTTCAACATTCAACAGATTTAGTCTATTTCATTTTTGAATACTGTCCATGTTTCAACTGCAGCAAGAAACTGCAAAACAGGAAAGCAAAGAGAAGAGTAGAAAGAAAATAAAACACGGAGTTATCACAATGCAGTTTTTAAGCCACCGATTAATTGGCCAGACAGGTTTAGTGTAAATTTGTTACACTTACTAGAAGACCTCAAAATCTTGGATTTGAACTAGCATCTCCGATAGGAGAATCTGAGCATATGGGCATCTATAGCCTCTAAAGTCTCACCCCCTACAATACCCTTTCAAACAGAAAGCGATCAACACCCCAGTCTTGTGGAGTGAACTATGCACTTTCCTGCCACCGCAGACACTGGACTTGGATTAAAATGCCTATTATCCCCTTCCCCTCTAATCAAGAGCTACCATTTCCTTCATTGGTCTTCTCAAATTACCCCAATCAAAACTATTCTTGTTATGTTTCAATTTACTATATTCGGTCTCCTTCTAAATATGTTGGGAGAAAACAAAAGACAAGGTTGGTCAAATTTTATCTGAACGTGTCACTTCACTTTCCTACAATTTCATTTCTTTCCTGAATGTTCTGTTTGGCCATCTACTTTTCATTCCCACTATAAAATAGTGGTGATGCTCTTGTAGCACTGGGGTTAAGTTGCTTTACCTTCTGAAGTCTCTGTTTCTCATCTCTAAGTGAGGATAATACACCTAATAGTGTTGGTATGGGTAGTTAGCAGAGTACCAGGCACATGGCCAAAACTAAATACATATTAGTGTTGATGGTGGTGGTATCGGAGATGGTGGTGATGGTGCTAATATTTTAAATGACATTTCAAGCATTTGGCTAAAATTTAAAACCTCATTTTTACCTTTCTGTAAAGAGACATCAATCTCTATCTGAGAGCACATGACCTATCTCCCTTCCCACCACCAATCTTATAAAGGACAGTAAATTAATTTTTTTGAAAGAATAAGTTCACATGGGAAAACAAATCTCATAAAAAATACTAAAATTTTGAGAAATTCCTATACCACAGAAAGCAGAAGAAATCTGGCCGATAAAGAAACAAAACCGAAAACACCACAACCCAAAACATACCTGAGAGAACACGTCAGAGATCAGAGCAGGCACAAATGCAGAGATGGTTTAGTTCAGAGACATCATCACAGAAACCAATGTGGATCCTGAGGCAAAGTCAGTAAAATCACTGAAGAATTCCATATGGAGCATGGAAATCAGCCTCACCCCATCCCACCCCTATTCTGAAAGCAGGTAGCAGCAGCAGCCCCCTGCACATAATATTGTCACGCCAGAATCACTTTGTAGGAAAGACTCACCGGGAGGAGCAAGTGTCTTAGTGCTGGGACTAGAGAAGGAAGTGGATGTGGGCCTGCCTGAGGTATGTTCTGATGTATACCTGGTTTTCTAAAGCAGTGGCTTTAGAAAACCAGGGGATCCAACCAGTGTGTTCTGGGGCCAGAGACACTCAGGATGGATGGTGACCACCCAAATCTAGAAGAGATACCTCCAAATCCCTACCCTGGGCTCCACACCCCAGGCCTTGCTCACAATTACGGCTGATCCTTGAACAACACAGGGGTTAGGGGCACCGACCCCCTGCACAGTCAAAAATCCATGTATGATTTTGACTTCCCAAAACTTAACTACTAGCACCCTACTGTTGACTGGAAGCCTCACCGATACCATAAATAGTCGATTAACACATTTTGTATGTTATATGTTACATACATAAATAGCCAGAGAAAAGAAAATGTTATTAAGAAAATTATAATGAAGATAAAATATATTTGCTATTCATGAAGTTCAAGTGGATCATTGTAAAGGTTTTCATCCTTGTCGTCATCTTCATGTTGAGTAGGCGAAAGACGAGAGTTTGGTCTTGCTGTCTCAGGAGTACTAGAGGCAGAAGAAAGTTCAGGGGTAAGTGTACCCCATGCAGTTCAAACTCATGATGTTCAAGGGCCAATTTGTATTTAGAAGAAGGAGGCTCCCATCTTCAGAACCTCCATTCAACAATAGGCAAACGAGGATCGCCAATGAGAAATGGTAAGTCAATCAAATATGCCCAAATATTGGAAAACAACCTAATACCTGAAAGAAAGGGCCCAAAACAGTAACAACAACAAAAAAGAATTAAAACTTAAGGAGTTGGACTTAATACAGTACACAGAAGAAAACATAAAAGTAAATTGAATGCATGTCTTCAAATAGGGTCAATACAAATCTCATTCAAAATCAGGAAGCAGCTCTAAAGAGAAATATTTCCTATTTTTGGAAATTAATAATAAAATGGTTGGAATTTTTTTTGAATGCAACAGATGAGCTCAGTAGTATCACTGACCTAGACAAAGTTTAAGTAGCAAGCTGGAAGATTAACCTGAAGGGTTCTGCCAGAATGCGTGCAAATATGAAAAGTATGCATGAGTGTTCAGATAAATGGCTGACATCGCCACCTTTCATACCTGTACAAAAGAACAGAGATGCTGACAGCAAAACAAAAGAAAAAGAAAATGATAAAATGTAATTTATTTAATGTTCGCAATGTACAGGGAGGAAATCTGGAGATTGCAAAGTAGACAACATTTTGGCCAAAAAAAGTTGGAATTGTTTTCAGAAAATATGCTTTCAAGTAGCTGGAGAAAAACAGGTTGTTAAGTAGAATCCTGTCCGGGTTACAAGCAGTTTATAGCGTGCGCGCGTGCGTACACACACACACACACACACACACACACACCCCACTCCTCTGATTCTGGAAGCCACTGAAGTAAAATTAAACAAGGAAAGGGGACATATGTTAGGGGTATGCCTATCTGAGCTCAAGACCTGAGTTTCATTCCAAACTCAACACTATAGCCCAAGGAAGGCACAGTACTGTAGCACTTTGGAAATTCAGATGTCTAAGACTTCTCTTGCTGTGGAGGTGAATTACAGGCCACTATGCCATGGATTCACCCCTGCAATGACAGTATTTTTTCTTCTCCTGACACCTATGAACAAACTGATCTGCTGCTTCTTCCTGCTTGTTTTTCTTCTCGCAGTGCAAGCTGAACATCTTGTCAAGCTGAGCTTGACACTTTTGACTACTCCTTCCATCTTAGGCCTGTAAGATAACAGCTCCAGGTTTGCCTCTAATTTAAGGACTATTTACCAATTTTTTCACAGGCTCCTTCTCTTCTCCTTTTCCCTAATTACTAGGCATTGCTCAAAGCTCAATGCTCGATTCTCATCTCTTCCATTTAGATACTCCCATAACTTCAACTAACACCTCTAGATATTGGACTACTAAACCTATTCAATCACCATAAACATAGGAACATTGTCCTATCGAGAACTGGAATTTGTATGTTTTCCTTACAAATATTTACCTTTTAAAATTTGTTTTTGTCTTTTTTTTTTTTGCTAATGTGAAAACAGAAGCTGCTCAGCTCGATTCCAACCAGCTCAAGATTATTCTATGTTGGGGACTAAGAATAGACAGAAGATCTTTCTCCTTCAGTGACCTCTTCTCAAAGTCTAAGGACAGCCAGGCACAGTGGCTCGTGCCTATAATCCCAGCACTTTGAGAGGCTGAGCAGGGATGATTCCTTGAGGTCAGGAGTTCAAGACCAGCCTGCACAATATAGTGAGATTCCACCTCTACAAAAAAACAATTGTTTTAATTAGCTAGGTGCAGTGACATGCACCTTGTAGTCCCAGCTATGCAGGAGACTAAGGCAGGAGGATCACTTTAGCCCAGGAGTTTAAGGCTGCAGTGAGTCATGATTGTATCATTGCACTCCAGGTCTGGGTAATAGAAAAAGTCCCTATCTCATAAAAACAAAAAAGGAAAAAAAAAAAGCCCAAGGACATCCTGTATAAGGCATCAACATGCATCTGTCATCCAGTAATTGAAGACCTTCTTGATTCTTCTACATTTCTCACCAACAGTATCACCTTCTGAGGTTATGGACTCGAGGTCAGCTATGAGATGGGTAGAGTAATGCTTCCTTTGACATTTCAAAGAGTTCAGTTTGAGAAGGAAATTAGGGAACATGACTCTATAAACATCAACCACTCCTTCCATTAGCCTGTCCCTCCAAGATGCAGAACAATCGGTGTTCTCACAGCTCCCCTTCTCCAGTTTTAAAGTTCTTCAAGGGGGACAGCCTCAGATACTCTCAGATATTGCCTCAGATGTGACTTACAAAGGAGCAATGGAGTAGTAATCTATTCACTTAACTAAGACTTTGATAGCCTCTTATCATAAATTCTAACACTAGTTGGCAAAGAAGATAAAAAATGTCTTGCTGCTGCTGCTTTAGAAAATCTCAGATCCTTTGGTCTCTCAAGATGTTTTCCAACACTATTGAAATGCAAGAATCTATTTTCTATTCTACATAATGATCTGTATTTTATCCTTTCTAGAGAGTCATCAAAAGTAGATATGAGATATTAACATAGGCTAAAATATATTTTAGAAAAAATTAGGTAATTGCAACTTTAATAATTTGTTATATATAAAATATGTCAGTCTTTAATTTTTATAAATAAAAACAGTATTTGAAAAGGAAACTAGGCCGGGCAAGGTGGCTCACACCCGTAATCCCAGCACTTTGGGAGGCCAAGCAGGCAGATCATCCGAGTTCAGGAGTTCAAGACCAGCTTGGCCAACATGGTGAAACCCCATCTGTACTAAATATACAAAAATTAGCTGTGCATGGTGGTGGGCACCTGTAATCCCAGCTTCTTGGGAGGCTGAGGCAGGAGAATCACTTGAACCCAGGAGGAAGAGGTTGTAGTGAGCCAAGATTGCACCACTGCATTCCATTCTGGAAGACAGAGCAAGACTTTTTTTTAGACTCTGTCTAAAACAAACAAAAAAAGAAGCAGCAGAAAATAGAGTGGTGAAATTAGCCCTGCAGCTGTCGCTCTCCTGGGATAATTGATGATACCAGAAGTATGTAGTTTTGGGTTTTCCCACCACACAACCACTCAAAGAATAGAAAACAAAATTGGGGGCACAGAATATTTTAGGAGTAAGAGATTAGATTTCCATATAAAGCGTGGGTTGTCAGTGAGTAAGGAAACAGAAAATTTCTTACCTGTCACGATGACAAGAAATTGCTCTCAACATAAACTCTGAGTAGAAACAATAAAAATCAAAAACTATCTGCACTGAAAATTTAACATTGTCTTAGGACCTAAAACTAGTCTTAAAAAATGTCAAATAATATCTAACAGTCCATTTTGTCTGGCCAAAGGCATTTAAATTAGAAAACAACAACATAAAGATAAAATCAACAACAAATGGTCACAAAATTTAAAATACTCATCTAAACTTATGGGTCAGAAAATATTCATCTAAACTTATGGGTCAAATCACAATCAAAATACACCTTTTTGTCCTAAAAGTTGAATTTGTTCATATATCTCTTAAAATTAACCTAATTGCTGCCTCATTAATCTTATTGTAATATGTTAAAATATAAGATCTTAGAATGACCTTATGCTAGTATACTGTAATATCTTACCTTGGTGTTTTCTTCCTAAGGTGGAACATTGTTTGTAAGCATGACATCTATGGAAATAAAAATTATAAGTAAATTAAAGAGATTATCTTTAAAACACAAAACAAAATGTTATTTTCCTACATTTATAAAGTCCCTAGTACATAGTAAATATTCAATAATTTTAGGTGTTTTCCTAAAGGGTGATGTGATATTATAGTAATAAGTAAACTTCATCTTCAGTCATTTTTGTCCTTTTATCAAAAACACTAGCTTGAAACAAGCATTTTCTGCAGCATTCTCAAAGCCACTTTTAATTTTTCCTTTGAAAAGTAATGGAATGCTTTAAATAGAGGAAAGAAAGATGTGATGGTGTGCTTCAGGCAAAACCGATGGAAGCATCACCAGGGATACCATGCTCTCATAGTCCAATCTATGACTCCTTCCAAGAATGAAGTGAGAAACCTCACAGAGCTACTTCTCCCGAGTTCAAAAATAGCTGATCCTACTGCTATGAGAAAACAGGGTTCCTCAAATAATTAAAAATAGAACTGCCATGTGATCTAGCAATTTCACTTCTGAGTATATATCTAACAGTATTGAAAACAGGAACTTGAACAGATATTTGTACACTCATGTTCCTGACAGCATTATTCATAAGAGTCATGGGGTGAAAGCAATCCAAGTGTCCATCAATGGACAGATGGAGAAGCAAAATGGGGTGTATATGTACACAATAGAACATGATTTCTTTTCTCTCTTTTCTTTTCTTTTCTTTTCTTTTCTTTGGGACAGGGTCTTATCTTTTCTTTGAGACAGAGTCTCACTCTGTCGCCCAGGCTGGAATGTAGTGGCACAACCATGGCTCACTGCAGCCTTGACCGTGGCAAGCTCAAGTGATCCTCCCACCTCAGCCTCCCTAGTAGCTGGGACTACAGGAAATGCCCAGACAAATGTTTTGTATTTTTTGAGATGAGGTCTCACCATGTTGCCCAGACTGACCTCAAACTCCTGGCTCCAGCCTGCCTCAGTTTCCCAAAGTTCTGGTATTACAGGAGTAAGCCACTATACCTGGCCTCAGCCTTAAAAAGGAAGAAAATTCTGACACATTATAACACAGGTAAACCTTCAGAACAATATGTTAAGTGAAACAAGCCAGTCAGAAAATAACAAATAATGTGATTCCTTTTATATAAGATATCTAGAGTAGCTAAATTTATAAAGGCATAAAGTCGATAGGGGGTTGCCAGGGAGTTGGGGACAGGAGAAAATGGAGATTTATTGTTTAATGGGTACAGAATTCAATTTTGCAAGATGAAAAGTGTTCTGGAGATTGGCGGTGATGGTTTGTATAAGAAAGTGAAGGTACTTAATGCCAATGAACTGTACACTTAAAAATGGTTAGGATGATAAATTTCATATTATGTGTGTCTTGCCACACTTATGAAAATGGCTTTTCTCTCTTCAATGTATGCAATCTGTCCAGCCTTTGTTGGTGCCAATGAATTTTTGCTCCAATCTGAGGGGAAGATGAGGCTACATTTAATTTTGTTAGAACTATTTCTCTTTCTCTCTTATTGGGTTTCCCTCCATTATTTAAAGCAAGCACATCTTTTTATTTTTTCTTTTCATTATACTTTAAGTTCTGGGATACATGTGCAGAATATGCAGGTTTGTTACATAGGATACATGTGCCATGGTTATTTGCTGCACCCATCAACCAGTCATCTACATTAGGTATTTCTGCTAATCCTATCCCTTCCCTTGCCGCCCGACCCCCGACAGGCCCTGGTATGTGATGTTCCCCTCCCTGTGTCCATCTGTTCTCCTTGTTCAACACCCACTTATGAGTGAGAACATGCAGTGTTTGGTTTTGTGTTCCTGTGTTAGTTGAGGATGATGGTTTCCAGCTTCATCCATTTCCCTGCAAAGTACATGAACTCATTCTTTTTTATGGTGGCATAGTATTCCACGGTGTACATGTGCCACATTTCTTTATCCAGTCTATCATTGATGGACATTTGGGT
>CAUYLG010054509.1:0-37748 GCA_963573385.1 Cacajao melanocephalus | reverse complement strand
TGTTTGTTGTTGCTTTTAGCTGTTATATTTCCACTGCACACCATTTTTGTTTAAATCGCTATAAAATAAAAAAAAAAAAAAAAAAAAAAAAAAAAAAAGATGTTCAACATTATTAGTCATAAGGGAAGTACACAATAAGACCACAATGAGCCGGATGTGGTGTCTCACACCTGCAATCCCAGCACTTTTGGGAGGCTGATGTGAGGAGGTTACTTGAGCCCGGGAGTTGGAGACCAGCTTTAGTAACACTGTGAAACCCTGTCTCTACCAAAAATACAAAAATTAGCCAGGCCTGGAGGTGTGCACCTGTAGAGGCACCTACTCAAGAGGCTGAAGTAGGAAGATCGCCTGAGCCGAGGGAGGTTGAGGCTGCAGTGAGCCATGATTGTGCCACTGCAATCCAGCCTGGGCAACAGAGTGAGATTATGTCTCAAAAATAAAAAAATAAATAAATAGGCTGGGTATGGTGGCTCACACCTGTAATCCTAGCACTTTGGGAGGCTGAGGTGGGAGAATTACCTGAGGTCAGGAGTTCGAGACCGGCCTGGCCAACATGGTGAAACCCCATCTCTACTAAAAATACAAAAATTAGCCAGGTGTGGTGGGCCATGCCTATAGTCCCAGCTACTCGGTAGGCCATGGCAGGAGAATTGCTTGAACTCAGGGGGCAGAAGTTGCAGTGATCTGAGATCACACCACTGCACTCCAACCTGGGCAACAGAGTGAGACTTGGTCATACACACACACACAAAATTAATTAGTTAATTAAAAATAAATGAATAAATAAAACCACGACTAGGTCAGGCTTGGTGGCTCATGCCTATAATCCCAGCACTTTGGGTGGCCAAGGTGGGCAGATCACTTGAGGTCAGGAGTTCGAGACCAGCCTGGCCAACATGGTGAAACCCTGTCTCTACTGAAAATACAAAAGAAAAAAAAAAAAAGTAGCCAGGCATGGTGGCTCACGCCTGTAATCTCAGCTACTTGGGAGGCTGAGGCAGGAGAATTGCTCAAATCCGGGAGGCAGAGGTTAGAGTGAACCTAGATTGCGCCACTGCACTCCAGCCTGGTCAACAGAGCAAGACTTCATCTCAAAATAAATAAATAAAACCATGATGAGCTGCTGGTACACACCCACTAGAAAGGCTAAAATTAAAAAGACTCATGATCCTAAGGGTTGGGGAGGGTGTGGAGCCTCTGGAAGTGCCATCTGTGGCCAGTAGGAGTGTCAAATGGAAACCACTGGTTTAGTTCATTTAGTGCTGCTACAAGGGAATGCCTGGGGCTGCGTAATTTCTAAAGAAAGGGAGTTCACTTGGCTCAGGTCTACAGGCTGTACAGGAAGCATGGTGCTGCCATCTGCATCTGGTGAGGGCCTCAGGGGGCTTCCATGCATGGCAGGAGGCAAGGGGAGCCGCCACATGGTGAGAGGAGGAAGCAGGAGAAACGAGGATGTGCCAGGCTCTTTTCAGCACCCAGTTCTCCATGGCAGCTAAGAGTAAGAACTCACTCTTACAAGAACTGCACCAAGCAGGCCAAGCGCGGTGGCTCACGCCTGTAATCCCAGCACTTTGGGAGGTCAAGCCAGGTGGATCATGAGGTCAGGAGATCGAGACCATCCTGGCTAACACGGTGAAACCCCATCTCCACTAAAAATACCAAAAATTGGCTGGGCATGGTGGTGCACGCCTGTAGTCCCAGCTACTCGGGAGGCTGAGGCAAGTGAATTGCTTGAACCTGGGAAGCGGAGGTTGCAGTGAGCCGAGATCACACCATTGCCATTACACTCCAGCCTGGGCGACAGAACAAGACTTCATCTCAAAAAAAAGAACGAAGCCATTCATGAGGGATCAGCCCCCATGATCCAAACACTTCCCATTAGGCCTCACTTCCAACATGAGACTTGGAGGCGACAGATATCCAGACCACAGAAACCACTTTAGAGAACAATTTTGCAGTTTTTGTTTGTTTGTTGTTTGTTTCTGATAGGGTCTCACTCTGTTGGCCAGGCTGGAGTACAGTGGCACGATCACAGCTTACTGCAGCCTCAACCTCATGGGCTCAAGAGATCCTCCCACCTCACCCTCCCTAGTAGCTGGGGCTACAGGCATACACCACCACACCTGGCTAATTTTTGTATTTTTTTGTAGAGACAGAGTCTTGCCATGTTGCCCAGGTTAGTCTCAAACTCTTGGGCTCAAGCAATTAACCTGCCTCAGCCTCCCAAAGTGCTGAGATTAGAGGTGTGAGCCACCACGCCTGGCCAATTTTGCAGTTCTTTTTTTTTTCCTTTCCTTTTTTTTTTTTTTTTCACCTGGGTGCAGGCAGGCTAAGGCCAAAAAGGGCCTTAGCCAATTTTACAGTTCTTAAAAAGGTAAACCCACAGCCGGGTGTGGTGGCTCACACCTGAAATCCCAGCACTTTGGGAGCCTGAGGTGGGCAGATCACCTGAGGTCAGGAGTTTGAGACCAGCCTGGCCAACATAGTGAAACCCCATCTTTACTAAAAATACAAAAATTAGCCAGATGTGGTAGCTTATGCCTATAGTCCCAGCTACTCAGGCTTGGGAGGCTGAGGCACGAAAATTGCTTGAACCTGGGAGGCAGAGGTTGCAGTGAACTGAGATCATGCCACTACACTCCAGCCTGGGCAACAGAGTGAGACTCTGTCTCAAAAAAAAAAAAAGAAGGGGGATGAACCTACAAATCCATTCTTAAGTATTCACCCAGAAGGAAGGAAAACATATGCCTACGTGAGGCCTTATTCAGTAACATTCGTGGCAGCTTTATTCATGGTAGGCATAACAACTCAATACTCAGCCACAGGTCAGTGGTTCAATAAACGGTGGCTTTTCCCCCCCACAATGGGTGCTGTAATAGAACACTACTCAGTCATAAAAAGGAGCAAGCTATGGATACACACAACTAATATATGAATCTCCAAGTAGTGATGCTGAGGGAAAAGGAGCCAGAATGCATACCTCATGATTCCATTTATGCAAAATTCCAGAAAATGCAAACTCATCTTTAGCCACAGGAAGACCAGCAGTTGCCGGATGAGGTCGGTGGTCAGGGAGGGTGGGAAGGAAAGGATTTCCAAGGGGCACAAGGAATTCATGGTGCTGTGGAGAGGTTCACCTTCTTCATGGTGGTGCTGGTTTCCCAGGCGGTCACATATGTCAAAACTTATCACACTGGACATTTTATTTTTATATATATATGTACATATATATATATATTTATTTTTTGAGACGAAGTCTTGCTCTGTCACCCAGGCTGGAGTGATCTCTGCTCACTGCAACCTCCACCATCTGGGTTCAAGTAATTCTCCTGCCTCAGCTGGGATTACAGGCATGCACAACCATGCTCAGCTAATTTTTTTTTTTTTGTATTTTTAGTAGAGACATATTGGCTAAGCTGGACATATTGGCTAAGCTGGTCTCAAACTCCTGACCTTGTGATCCGCCCACCTTGGCCTCCCAAAGTGCTGGGATTATAGGCGTGAGCCACCATGCCCTGCCAAAAATATATTTTTAAAAAAATTACCTGGGCACAGTGGCAGGAGCCTGTAGTCCCAGCCACTTGGGAGGCTGGGGCAGGAGGATTGCTTGAGCCTGGAAGGTTGAGGCTACAGTCAGCTGTCATTGCATCACTGCACTCCAGCCTGGGAAACAGAGCGAGACTTTGTCTTAGAAAGGAGAAGAAAAAAAACAAATAAAATACCTACATAGAGAAGCGGACAAATCTGAGATGTGACTAGTGACCGAACCCTAAAAGGCCACGTGACTTCCACAGTGCGCAAATCGTCTTTCATCTCACTCGGTGGTTGGTAGACAGTGGAGGGTAGATAGGTGACAGGACTAAAACAAATGTGCCCAAAGATAGCAGCATGTGCTTATTATTTAGAAATATAAAATGTGTAAGTGCTGGAAAGAAACCGCTCACAGAGCCAAAAGTGGTTGCTTCTAGGGAGGCGGCGTGGGGAGATTGGGAGGCAGACAGGAAACCGCTACGTGTTATCTGCCTTCAGGACAAATTTATTTTGCTTTCCCTGCACATATCCTACTTCAATTCTAAGATGCTGAAGTAGTCACATGTTAACATCTTTATTTTTGAGATGGAGTCTCGGTCTGTTGCCCAGGCGTGATCTAGTCTCACTGCAACCTCTGCCTCCCAGGTTCAAGCGATTCTCCCTGCCTCAGCCTCCTGAGTAGCTGGGATTACAGGCGCCTGCCACCACCCCCAGCTAATTTTTGTATTTTTAGTAGAGACGGGGTTTCGCCATTTTGGCCAGGCTGGTCTCAAACTCCTGACCTCAGGTGATCCACCTGCCTTGGCCTCCCAAAGTGCTGGGATTACAGGCGTGAGTCACCATGCCCCACCCATTTCAACATCTTTAAAATCAAGATAAATCTTTCTATAATCAATGGTGTACCTGACCACTATAATTGGCAGTGTTTTCTCTGGAGGGTGTGTGAGTCATGGCGCATCTTACTATTGACGATGCCTTCGATGCACTGATGTATATTATTTTGATAAAGTGGAAATTATTATTTATTTATTTTTTGTGAGACAGAGTCTCACCCTGTCTCCGAGGCTGGAATGCAATAGCGTGATCTCTGCTTATTGCAACCTTTGCCTCTCAGGTTCAAACAATTCTTCTGCCTCAGCCTCCTGAGTAGCTGGGATTACAGGCACCCACCACCACACCCAGCTAATTTTTTAATTTTTAGTAGAGATGGGTTTCACCATGTTGGCCAGGCTGGTCTCAAACTCCTGACCTTGTGATCCACCCACCTCAGCCTCCCAAAGTGCTGAGATTATAGGCGTGAGCCACCGCGCCTGGCTGGAAATTATTTTAAAGAAAACAAGTGAGCTAATTGGAATAACTGCTATGTATTGAGCTCCTACTGAAAGTGTTCTAAGGACTGTAAATGTTTCCATTTAGTATTCTATTATTTGTTTATTTAATTTTTGCCTATTTAATTTTGTTTATTTCATTTAAAAATTTTTTTTGCAGAGATGAGGGCTTGCTATGTTGCCCTGGCTGGTTTTGAACTCCTGGCCTCAAGTGATCCTCCCACCTCAGTCTCCTAAAGTGCTGGGATTACAGGTGTGAGCCACCATGTCTGGCTTTCATTTAGTAGTCTAAATAACCTTGGATTGTTATTCAAAAGTTTGAGATGAGGAAACGGTTAACTTCCTTTAAGCCACCCAGCCAGTAAGTGATAGACAGTAGTCAAAAACAAGGGGCTGGCTGCCTCCTGAGTCCACAGCTTCTGTTTTGACTAGTTTTTTGTTTTGTTTTAATTGAGTCAGAGTCTCATTCTGTCTTGCCCAGACTGGAGTATAGTGGTGTGATCTCCATTCACTGCAGTAGCCTTGGGTTCCTGGGTTCAAGTGATTCTCCTGTCTCAGCCTCCCTAGTAGCTGGGATTACAGGCGTGCATCACCACACCCGGCTAATTTTGTATATTTAGTAGAGATGGGGTTTCACCATGTTGGCCAGGCTGGTCTTGAACTCCTGACCTCGTGATCCGCCTGCCTCAGTCTCCTGAAGTGCTGGGATTACAGGGGTGGGCCACCACACTCGGCCTGTTTTGACTAGTTTGAAAGAACTCCCTGTACTCCCTTCAGTTCTAAGGCCCAGAGAGAAACGGGGGTTTGCTCAAAACCACCCAGGGAGACTAAGGCCAAGTTAGGCCAAGACATGGGCCTTTAACACCCAATCGATCCAGTGTCCTTCTCTTGAACCTGGGCTCCTCCTTTCTTACTGTCATTCTGACACTCAGGACATTCCTGAGACCTGTATTGTAGTTCCTAAATGCAAGTGACACTTATGGGGCCCAGGCTGAGCCCTGGGAGGAGGGTAGGGCAGGGTTGCCTGCCCTGCTCATGTAAAGCACCTTCTACCTGGTAGGTACTTGGCAAACCGGTGTCATGTGAATATAGCTGTGAGTGTCAGGGTTGGCATCCGGGCCTGGCTGGCCTCAGGCTGGAGCAAGCTCAGAAGCCACCACTGGAAAAGCCTGGGACCACCAGAGTGGAGTGAAGTTTCGTGAGAGGCCAGGGCCTGTCTAGAAGCTGTACTGCCATGGCAACCTCCCGCTTACTTGATGGTGTGTTTGATTGGCAGCGCTGGGTTTGGGCAGAGGACTGTGGATGGATGTGGCAGCAGGGACAGGGGTAAAGCTGGCCAGGCCACTCCACAGGCTTTGCCTCTTTTGGCAAATAATGGCCCCTACCTCCAACACTTGTTGGAGTGCTCGGTACCTTGTCACTATTTACTGAGCCCTGTTCCACCAGCCCTAACAACCCGTGCTATTCAGAGGCCCAGAGAGGTCAAGCCATGAATCTGCAGTCACACAGCCAGGAACCTGTTGACTCCAAAGCCTGGGTGCCGACCCCTTACCAACAGTACCTGCCCCATCATGCCCACATGTGTCCCATGGTACATGTCAATGTGGGGCACCAGTCCCTTAGAGGGAAACCCACATCCTGTTTCTGGTTCTGCCTCAAAGATATGAATTTGTGATAATGGGGCATCAGGGACTAATCTCTCACGCAAGGCCCTGCCTCCTCTTTCCTTCCTCTCTAGTCTGCCCCAGACACAGGGCCCCCAGCAGCTCCTGCCTGCTCATGGCTACGGTGCTCAGCATGTGTGGCGCCTGCCGTGTTCCACGCCTAGCGTCTCTGAGCCTCACTTTCTTCTGCTGTCAGATGGGAAGAAGGGGCTGGGCACGGTGGCTCATGCCTGTAATCCTAGCATTTTGGGAGGCCGAGGAGAGAGGATCACTTGAGCCCAGAAGTTTGAGACTAACCTGGGCAACACGATGAGACCCCATCTCTACAAAACATATAAAAATTAGCTGGGTGTGGTGGTGCATACCTGTAGTCCCAGCTGCGTAGGAGGCTGAGGTGAGAGGATCACTTGAGCCCTGGAGGTCACCTGCAGCGAGCGGTGATCGTGCCACTGCACTCCAGTACAGGTGACAGAGTGAGATGGTGTCTTAATAACAATAACAACAGCAACAAACAAATGGGAAGACAAGTAAGGCTGTGGCTTCTGTGGGGATTGGTGAGATGAGGCGTGTTCTGTGCCTGGCCCAGTGCCCGTGGGAACCTGGGAGAAAGCTCTGGAGGTCAGGGATTTGGCTGTGATTCCTGGTTCAGTCACTGATCAGCTGTGCAGCTTGAGACAAGTCTGTGCCCCTCTCTGAACCTCAGTTTCCTCCTCTGTGTGACATGGTCCTGCTCCACCTTTCATTTACCAAAGAAGGTCCAGGTGTGAGGCTAGCGTTACTATGGTTGATGGTCATCTCCACTCCTCAGCTTCCTTGATCCACTTCTCCCATTGAAAAAGCGCATTTAGAGCACTCAGACAAAGATGGCTCTGTTCCTGAGAGCACTATGGCTCACACCTGTAATCCCAGCATTTTGGGAGGCCGAGGCGGGTGGATCACCTGAGGTCAGGAGTTCGTGACCAGCCTGGCCAACATGGTGAAACCTGGTCTCTACTGAAAATACAAAAATTAGCTGGGCGTGATGCTGCATGCCTGTAATCCCAGCTACTTGAGAAGGTGAGGCAGGAGAATCGCTTGAACCCAGGAGTCAGAGGTTGCAGTGAGCGAAGATCGCGACAATGCACTCCAGCCTGGGTGACAAGAGCTAGACGCCATCTCAAATAAATAAGTAAATAAATAGATAAATAAATAAATAAAAGACTGCACTTCCTTTTTTTTTTTTGAGACAGAGTCTCACTCTATTGCCCAGGCTGGAGTGCAGTTGTGTGATCTTGGCTCACTGCAACCTTCGCCTCTTGGCTCAAGCAATTCCCCTGCTTCAGCCTCTCGAGTGGCTGGGATTACACGTATGCACATCATTTTGTTTTTTGTTTGTTTGTTTTTGAGACAGAGTCTCGCTCTGTCACCCAGGCTGGAGTGCAGTGGTGTGAGCTAGACTCACTGCAACCTCCACCTCCCGGGTCAAGTGATTTTCCTGCCTCAGCTTCCTGAGTAGCTGGGATTACAGGTGCCCACCACCACACCTGGCTAATTTTTGTATTTTTAGTAGCGACGGGGTTTCACCATGTTGGCCAGACTGGTCTTGAACTCCTGACCTCAGGTGATCCACCCACCTCGGCCTACCAAAGCGCTGGGATTACAGGCGTCAGCCACCGCGCCCGGCACATCATGTTTTTATACAAAAACATCCTACCATACACATTGTTCTGCAAGATGTCCTTTCATTTAGCAGCACACCTTGGGAATCTCCATGTTTGGAACGCCTGAATCTACCTCATTCTTTTTAACTTTGGTCTGGCATTCCATAACACATGTACTCTAAAAATGTATTTAATGAAGTCCTCCATTAGTTATTTTCTGCTGCATAACGAATTACCTCAAAACCTAACAGCTTAGGACAGCAAATATTTGTTATCTTAGAGATTCCAGGAGTCAGGAATTTGGGAGTGGCCCTAGAGGGCGGTCTGGCTGTGGGTGGGGACTGCAGTTTCCTGAAGGGGCTGGGAACTGCTTCCAGGCTCACCCTGTGATTGTTCCTTGCTATCTGAGTGTCCCCGTGATGTGATAGTGGCTTCCCACAGAGTGAGTACTGACAGAGCTCCAGATGAAAGTGCAGTCTTTATGTCTGGGTGTGGTGGCTCACACCTGTAATCCCAGCATTTTGGGAGGCCAAGGCAAAAACTCTGGAAGAATATATCCAAACTATTAGTAGTGGTTATCACTTGTTGCAGAGCAAGGAGGGATGACAGGGGACCTTCATTCATTCTGTGATGTTTGCATGTTTTAGGATGTATCTGTCTTCATTTGGCAAATTGGTGGAAAAACATAACTTTTAAAAGATTTGCCTGAGGTGATTCTGTTATAAAAATACGATAAATTGGCTTCATTCACCGATGATAACCCTTAAAATTTCAGGACTTAACAAATTAGAAGTTCATTTCTTGCTCTCGTAAAGTCCAATCAGCAGCAGGAAGGCGTAGGTGGGAAGGGGCTTTGGACCCTGGAGCCATGCAGGGATCCTGGCTGATAGAACCTCCGCTGTCTTCACCTATGGTTTCCTGGGCAGCCCTGGGCACAGACATCCAGCTGGCAGATGGGGCAGGCCAGAGGGTAGAGGAGGAAGTGGGAGTTTTTTATGGGTCAAGTCTGGAAATGATGCCCAGTTTTTTCTGCCACTTTCCATTGGCCAGAACTGCTCCCCTCTGAACATGGCTCCTACTCTCTGGCTGCAGGACCACCTACCCCTTGGCTTCTAGGTTGACTTTATGATCACCTTTTTTTTTTTCTTTTTGATATGGAGTTTGGTTCCTCAGGCTTGAGTGCAGTGGCAAAATCTTGGTTCACTGCAACCTCCGCCTCCTGGGTTGAAGTGATTCTCTTGCCTCAGACTCCGGAATAGCTGGGACTACAGGTATACACCACCATGCTTGGCTAATTTTGTATTTTTTTTTTCTGGCAGGAGGGATGGAGTCTCTCTCTGTTGCCAGGCTGGAGAGCAGTGGGCGATCTCAGCTCACTGTAACCTCCTACTTCCTGGTTTGTGATTCTCAGGCCTCAGCCTCCTGAGTAGCTGAGATTACAAGCATGCGCCACCATGCTTGGCTAATTTTATTTATTTATTTTTTTTTTGCGGAGAGGAATCGAGTCTTGCTCTGTAGCCAGGTTGGAGTGCAGTGATGTGATCTCAGCTCACTGTAACCTCTGACTTCCTGGTTCAAGTGATTCTCCTGCCTCAGCCTCCTGAGTAGCTGGGATTACAGGGAAGCACCACCACACCCAGCTGATTTTTGTAATTTTAGTAGAGATGGGGTTTCAGCATGTTGGCCAGGATAATTTCAATCTCCTAGCCTCGTGATCGCCCGCCTCAGCCTTCCAAAGTGCTGGGATTACAGGCGTGAGCCACCACACCCAGTCAATGAACCTAGGCCCGCTTTCATTGCCGTTTTCCTGTCCCAGAAGCTGCCCCCAGAAGCTGCCGGCTACCCAGAGGAAGGAAGTGCTGATGCAGCACGTTCTAGAAGTTAACTCTCCCCACATGATGGCCCAGCCTGCCCGGGGGCAGTTGTTGGGAACACAGCCTTCTGACCCGGTATCCCTCTTGCCTCTCTCTGACCAGGGTAGGGCCCGTCATCTGGGGTGGGGCTGTTCGAGGATGGACTCCAGGTCACGGAGCCTCAGGAATTGTTTGCAGACTGTCATGTGTATCCGCGCGAATCTGCAAACTGGCAGCACCGGACTCACCAAGGTTGAGAAGCATGATTGCCGCTGTTTCTACTGCACACAGAGTGCTGTGCTGAGGACCTGCCCTGCAGGGGCATGCGGGAGCCTCCCAGCAACTCTCCAAGGAAGCCCCAGATGGAGAACCTGGGACTCAGAGAGGCAACATTACTCACCCAAGGTCTCCTAGCTCCTAGCTGCTAAGGGTGGGAAGAGAAGTCAGGCAAGTCTGCCTGACTCCAAAACCAATGGTTTTGTTTTTGTCTTTGTTTGTTTTTGTTTTGTTTTTAAAAAGAGACAGAGGCTAAGCATGGTGGTTCCCTCCTACCAACACTTGGGAGGCCAACACTTTGGGAGGCCAAGGAGGACAGATGATAGCTTGAGCCCAGGAGTTTGAGCCCAGGAGTTTGAGTGAGACCTCATCTCTACAAAAATTAGTCGGGCATGGTGGTGTGCACTTTTTGTCCCAGCTACTCGGGAGGCTGAGGTAGGAGAATCACTTGAGCCCAGGAGGTTGAGGCAGCAGTGATTGTGCCACTGCACTCCAGCCTGGGCAACAGAGTGAAACCCTGCCTTAAACAACAATGACAAAAACAAAACAATACATAAATAAATAAAGACAGAATCTTGCTATGTTGTCCAGGCTAGTCTTGAACTTCTGGCCTCAAGTAATCCTCCCACCTTGGCCTCCCAAGATGTTGGAATCAGAGGCATGAGCCACAACATCTGGCCAAAGCCAGTGTTCTTCGTTTTTTGTGTTTTTTTTTTGAGATGGAGTCTCGCTCTGTAGCCCAGGCTGGAGTGCAGTGGTGTGATCCCGGCTCACTGCAGCCTCTACCTCCCGGGTCCCGGTTCAAGCAATTTTCCTACCTCAGCCTCCCAAGTAGCTGGGATTACAGGCACGAGCCACCATGCCCAGCTAATTTTTGTATTTTTTAGTAGAAACAGAGTTTCAACATGTTGGCCAGTCTGGTCTTGAACTCCTGACCTCGTGATCCACCCACCTCAGCCTCCCAAAGTGCTGGGATTATAGGCGTGAGTCACCGCACCCAGAAGTGTTCTTAGTTTTAACTCCAAGTCATTCATTCATTCATTCATTCAGGAAGTATTTATTGACACCCTCACCTGTACCCCCTACCCTACTGCACTATGTGGTGGGCTCTGAGCTGGCAATAGAGCAATGAGCAGAACCCCACACTAAGGTTATGTTCAGGGGCAGTGGGAGATAAAGAATAATAATAATAATAATAACAACAGCAGCAAAGATACATGCAGATCACTGTTGGAAACAGATGCTTGGTGCTGCAAAGAAAAATCAGTACTGAGACAAAGGATCTTTTAGCAAAGCAATTTTTACTTCCTACACAGCAGGAAGGGTACCCTTGCTAGCCATCTTGCCATGATGAACAAAGGCAAAGCAGATATATTTATCCCTTATGCATTTGGGGTTGTCCTTACTGCTTGGTCTGATCTCCGTTGGTTGGAGCCAGACCTCACAATCTAAACTAAAACCGATTGGCTAACAACTTAAAACTTTTCTAAACAGGTTAAAGCAATGGAGAGGTCCAAATAAGGAAGGGGCATAGGCTGCAAGCTGGGACCTGCCTGTGAACACGTCCAGAACAGATATTTTGGTTAAAGTACAAGGACATAGAATATACTACGTGGCTGTAAGCATGGCATGTCTATCAGCTACATAGGATAGGGCTTAACAAACAGTTATTAGCAAATTTATTCTTTAATAAGAAAGGAAACTTTGAAGGGGAACTTTTGTACGTCCTTCAATCACTTACAATGTACCAGGCGTAGGCCAGACCCTTTATATATTCTCTAAAACCCCCCAACAGTTCTATGATGCAGTGAATTCTTACTGTGTCTCACAGATGGGGAAGCTGAGACCCAGAGAGGCTAGAAAACTTGCACAAGGGCAGAGCTCATGTGCCCTGGAAGCAGGATCTGAACCTAAGTCCGGGGCTCTTCGCCGTCACACTCAGCTGCCTAACAAGAACAAAAAAATGACATGAGTGGAGAAGGTAATTTCAGATGGTAACCTGTGCATGCTTCAAAAAAAATAAAGTAGGGAGATGTGACCAAGTGTATCAGGGATCTGGGGGCAGGGGGTGGCTGGTCAGGGCCAGGCTCCCTCTGTTGGTGACATTTGAACTGAGGCCTGAATGGTGGGGATCCAGCAGACATGGGAAGAGGTGGAGAAAGACACCTCAGGCAGAGGGCATGGGGTGTGCAAATGCCCTGAGCCAGGCACAGACCGATAGGAACAGGGGTCTAGAAACCAAGGGGGAGGAGAAACAGAAAGCGAGGTGGAAGAGTGGGTGGGGGACACCCTGGGGGCTGTGCCAGCCACAGGAAGCGTTTTGGATGCTACTTGAACAGTTCAAAGCTACTGGAGGATTTAAGCAGGGAAGTAGGGATCTTGCAAATTGTGGCTTTTGAGTTCTTTTCTGAGAATTTTCAAGTTTTGAATTTTTATTTCAATAATCTCATAAAATTACCAGCCTTCATACTGCACCTTGTAGAGGCCAACAACCCAGAGTCCGGCCTGGGTTAGCAATCCTGCATCTATCTGAACCAAACCAGGGTATGTCAAGGGCCCCAGGCCAAGGAGACAATAACTGAAAAGAGAAGGAGACTGTATTAGTTAGCTGTGGCTGCCTGCGTATCATCCACCCATCCACCCCCAACTTAGCAGCTTAAAACAACGAACTTTTGTCTCCTAGTTTCTGTGGGTCAGGAATCCACGTGCACCTTAGCTGAGTTCTTTGGCTCAAGGTCTTGCATAAAATCTCAGTCAAGGAATCAGCAGAGGCTGGGGCCTGTCTCAAGGCTCAGATGGGGGAGGATTTGCTTCCAAGCTCACTCACCTGAATGCTGGCAGTCCTCATGGCCTGTTGGACTGAGGGGCTTAGCTCTTCCATGGCTGTTGGCCGAGGCATCCCTCCCTCAGTTCCTGGCCATGTGGGTGTCTCCATAGGGCAGCTCATACAGTGGCAGGTGGCTTCATCAGAGCCAGTAAGCCAGAGAGGGCATGCAGGAGGGAAGCCAGGGTCCTTTTGTAACCTCCTCTCAGAATTGACATCCTGGCTTGGTGCGGTGGCTCACGCCCATATTTCCCAGCACTTTGGAAGGCCAAAGCAGATGGATCACCTGAGATCAGGAGTTTGACACCAGCCTGGCCAACATGTAGTGAAACCCTGTATCTACTAAAAATACAAAAATTAGCCGGGAGTGGTGGCAGGTGCCCATAATTCCAGCTACTTGGGAGGCTGAGGCAGGAGAATCACTTGAACCCAGGAGGTGGAGGTTGCAGTGGGCGGACATTGCACCATTGCATTCCAGCCTGGGCAACAAGAGCAAAACTCCATCAAAAAAAAAAAAAAAAAAAAAAAAGAAGTGAAATCCAGTCCCTTTTTTTCCCGGAATTACCTTTTTTTGAAAAAAAAAATTGAGACAAGGTCTTACTGTGTTGCTCAGGCGGGAATGCAGCTGCGCTGTTATGGCTCACTGTAACCTCGAACTCCTGGGCACAAGGGATCCTCCTGCCTCAGCCTCCTGAATCTGTAACTACAGGCATGTGCCACCACGCCTGGATAAGATTTTTTATTTTTTTTATAAGATGGGGTTTCATCATGATGGCCAGGCTGGTCTTGAACTCCTGACCTCAGATGATCCACCCACCTCGGCCTCCCAAAGTGCTAGGATTACAGGCATGAGCCACTGCACCCGCCCGATTTTTGTATATTTTTGAGACACAGTCTTGCTCTGTTGCCCGGGCTTGAGTGCAGTGGTGCAATCACGGCTCACTGCAGCCTCCCAAGTAACTGGGACTACAGGAATGGGGCACCATACTTGGCTAATTTTTTTGTATTTTTTGTAGAGATGAGGTCTTGCTATGTTGCCGAGGCCAGTCGCAAACTTCAGGCCACAAGATTCTGGGATTATAAGAATAGGCTGCTGCAGCTGGCCTCCTTTTTAACCTTGGAATAGTTAGATTTACAGGAATATTTCAAAGATAATGTACAATAGCTGGGTGTGGTCGCACACAACTGTAGTTCTAGCTACTTGGGAGGTTGAGGTGGGAGGACTGCTTGAGCTGGGGGGGTTGAGGCTGCAGTGAGCTGTGATCGTGCCGCTGCACTCCAGCCTGGGTAACAGGGCAAGACCCTGTCCTCAAAAAACAAAACCCAACACAAATCCCATAACCACAGTTCCTGCATACCTTCACCTGGTTTCCCTAATGTTATCATCTTAATTTACCATGAAACATTTGTCAAAAGGGGATCCTTGGAGGCCATCCTGAAGGCTGACTGCCTCGGTGACTTAAACCTGATTGGTACAATTGCAAAGGTCAGAAGTAACCCACATGTGCGTTGGCAGGGGATGAGCAGGAGCACGGGGCAACTGTGAATGGGAAAGAGGAAGCTCTTTCCCCACTGATGATCTCCCAGATCCTCGATTAAGTAAAAAGAGCCTGGGGCAGAGCCACAGATGTGACATGAGAATGTTTTGTAATGAGAGGAAAACACAGAACATAAGTTTGTATTTGCAGCTGGGCGTGGTGGCTGACGCCTGTAATCCCAGCACTTTGGGAGGCCGAGGCAGGAGGATCTCTTGAGCCCAGGAGTTTGAGACCAGCCTGGGCAACATAGCAAGTCCACATTTCTATAAAAAATTTAAAAATTGCCAGACATAGGACTGAAGTGTCCTTTGATGTGATTAAAAAAAAAAAAAGCTTTGCGCAGTGGCAGTATTGTAGCCAATGAGGTTTATCTGAGGCACGATTATTGCTAATTGAAAACTTTTCCCAATACCCCGCCATGACAACTTGAAATATAGTCAGCGTTGGCAATTTTTGGCAGTCTCTACGGAGACTGAATTAAAAAAAAAAAGGAAAAAAAATTGCCAGACATGGTGGTGGATGCCTGTAGTACCAGTTCCCCTGGAGGCTGAATTGGGAGGATGGCTTGAGTCCAAGAGGTCAAGGCTGTGGTGAGCTAGGATTATGCCACAGCACCCTAACCTGGACGACGTAGCGGGACCTTGTCTCAAAAAAAATTGTATTTGCATAGACGATCCCTGGAAAGACACACAAGGAGCTCATAACACCAATTTCTTGGGGAGAGAGGTAGAATCTGTATATAGAAAAAAACACTGTTGAAAGACAAGAGCTGACAATTTCCCTGTGGTTTGGGAAGAGAAAGGCAGAGGGCAGGCCAAAGTCCCTGGGGAGCCGGTGGGCTGGACTCAGTGTGGTGGCGCGCAACCTCATTCTGCAAAACATCATCGTCTGTCACAGGGGGTTTGTGCGGTGGTCTGAGCCCTCGCTCTTGTCGTTTGCTTTGTGTTTAATTTGTGGCCGCGTGGTGGAGTGGTCAAGAACGTAGGACCTAGGAGCCCGACTGTGTGCGTCCAAGTCCCTGCTCTG
The DNA here is from genome assembly GCA_963573385.1 of Cacajao melanocephalus. NCBI lineage: Eukaryota > Metazoa > Chordata > Mammalia > Primates > Pitheciidae > Cacajao > Cacajao melanocephalus. Next base: position 22,068 of record CAUYLG010054509.1, on the reverse strand, counting down.
ACACTTCCCAGCTGAGTGACTACGGGAAAACGACTCATTTCTCTGAGGCTGTTTCCTCTTCTGTAAAATGTGGATGAACACAGTCTCTACCTGACAGGTGATTGTGAGGATTTGGTGAGTTTATTCATGTCAGGTGCCCAGAGCAAAGGCTCAATCAGTAAAGTGAATGTGGTTATTAAGTGCATGCATATGTAGAGAACAGAACAATTGCAATAATCTATGGTACCCCTGGGACTCTCAGAGTTCTTTGCCCCCCCCCGTCACTTTATTTTCTTTGAGACAGAGTCTCACTCTGGAGCCCAGGTTGGAGTACAGTGGCGCCATCCTGGTTCAAGTGATTTTCCTGCCTCAGCCTCCTGAGTAGCTGAGATTGTAGGCACATGCCACCATGCCCAGCTAATTTTGTATTTGTATGTACGCGTGTATTTAGAGACAGAGTCTCCCTCTGTCACCCAGGCTGGAGTGCCGTGGCGTGATCTTGGCCCATTGCAACCTCTGCCTACCGGGTTCAAACCATTCTTCTGCCTCAGCCTCCGGAGTAGCTGGGATTACAGGCGCACACCACCATCCACAGCTAATTTTGTAATTTTAGTAGAGATGGGGTTTCACCATGTTGGCCAGTCTGGTCTCGAACTCCTGACCTCAGATAATCCGCCTGCCTCAGCCTCCCAAAGTGCTGGGATTACAGGTGTGAGCCATTGCACCCGGCTCTAATTTTTGTATTTTTAGTAGAGGTGGGGTTTCACCATGTTAGCCACGCTGGTCTCAAACTCCTGGCCTCAAATGATTCCCCCGCCATGGCCTCCCAAAGTGCTGGGATTACAGGCGTGAGCCACCTCATCCAGCCAAGATCTCCCCCTTGAAGATCTCTACCTTCTTCAAGCTGGAGGACTGGGGGGCTCCCACAGTGCCCACGCTCATGCCCAGCCCCGTACTGGCTGCCCTTGTGGACTGGCATTGTTTGTCCCCTCCCCATTCTCCTTTCCTTCCTCCCAGTCAAGAGTGAGATATGAGCTCGGCAAGGCAGGGAGTGTCTGTTCCTCCCAGTATCCACAGTGCCCAGCCTGGAGCCTGGCACAAACAAGTGTTCAGTACATGTTTGGTGAATAAATAATGCAAGCAAGCCAGGTGCAGTGGCTCATGCCTGTAATCCCAGTACTTTGGGAGGCTGAGGCTGGGGAATCACGAGTCAGGAGTTTGAGACCAGCCTGGCCAACATAGTGAAACCCTGTCTCTACTAAAAATACAAAAATTAGCCAGGCATGCTGGCACGTGACTGTAGTCCCAGCTACTTGGGAGGCTGAGGCAGGAGAATCACTTAAACCCAGGAGGAGTTGGAGGTTGTAGTCAGCCAAGATTGTGCCACTGCACTCCAGCCTGGCGACACAGCGAGACTGTCTCAAAAAAAAAAAGTTCCTAACCTTCAACTCAGCAGTTCTTCTTCTCAGCACTTATCCTGGGATAATAGTTTAGGACTGGCAGAAAGCTCTGGCTCCAGGGATCTTCATCGGAATATGCAGGAAGTGGTCTACAATGGCAGCCGCCCACCTCACCCTCCCAAAGTGCCGGGATTACAGGCGTGAGCCACCATGCTGTGCACCACCAGAGTTTCTTTTTCTTTTTCTTTTTTTTCCCCCTTTTTCCTGTTTTTTTATTTTTTGAGACTGACTTTCGCTCTGTCGCCCAGGCTGGAGTGTAGTGGTGCGATTTCAGCTCACTGCAACCTCCGCCTTCAGGTTCAAGTGATTCTCCTGCTTTAGCCTCCCGAGTAGCTGGGCTTACAGGCATCTGCCACCATGCCCGGCTAATTTTTTTTTTGAGATGGAGTCTCACACTGTTGCCCGGCTGGAGTGCAGTGGCATGATATCGGCTCCCTACAGCCTCTGCCTCCTGGGTTTAAGTGATTCTCCTGCCTCAGCCTCCCAAGTAGCTGGGATTACAGGAGCCCACCACAACCAGCTAATTTTTTTTTTTTTTTGTATTTTTAGCAGAGACAGGGTTTCTCCATGTTGGCCAGGCTGGTCTTGAACTCCTGACCTCAAGTAATCCACCCACCTTAGCCTCCCAAAGTGTTGGGATTACAGGTGTGAGCTGCTGCACCCCGCCATGGTTTCTTAATAAGATATGATCCTATTACATATGTTATACTAGATTGTTAATATTGACCCTGGTGTATCTTGCCTCCAGCATCTGGGCCCTGATGTAAGTTGTCTCATGTTGAATTTGGGCCTGGTCATGTGATCAACGGGTCAAAGGGACATTGGTAAGCCTGGTGCAAGCAGAGGTTCGGTAAGCATTTGCACTTTGAGGCTTGTTTTCTTGAAATACAGTACTCATTCTTGGGATCAAACCCTGATGCTGGAAGGAGGCTCGGGTAGGACTATGGAATGATGAGGCCACGTAGAGGCGGGTGCTGGAGGATAAGAGGCCAACTTGGAAGTTCAAGCCCCAGCCGAACTGCCAGTTGAATGCACCCACGTGAGTGACCCCTGCTGATGCCACGTGGAGCTGATGAATGGGCAAGTTTCCGGGTACTTTGCAATTCAGCAATAGATAATTGAAACATATTGTTCTGCAACTCTAAAAATTCTTAACAATACGTATATATATCATGAATATCCTCCTCTGGCATTTCATATAGACAGGCTCATTGTTTTTGAATGACTGCAGTTTTCCATGGGAACTGCAAGCATGTTACTTATCCATTTCCTACTGATGAACATTCGGTGGCTTCCAGTTCTTTGCCGTGACAAACAGTGCTGCAGTAAATAACTTGCTGTGTGAATAACATTGCCAATTTCGTGGATGTGAAATCTTTAGGATAAGTTCCCAGAAGCGGAATTACTGGGTGAAAGAGTTTGTACTTTGCATGGTTTCACAGATAGTGACAAACCATCCTCTAAAATGGTTAGACCGATTTATACTTCTGTGGGCAGTGGGCAAGTGGGCCTGGCCTTGCCTGTACCTGGTGTGACCCACCTTGAAAAGCCATTTAAGTAGCGACATTGGTCAGGGGGAGTGTGTGAAAGCATTACAGAGTGGCTGGGGCTGGGGGGGTGGGGCTAGATTTGGAAGATGGGCTGCAGCCACTGGAGTCCTGGGTTCCTTCCTCTTCTGCCTGGGCAGCTGTGCTCAGCACATCCTTTCCAAGGCACTTGCCAGCTGACCTGCCCCCCAGACGGGCCCAGTTCCTTCAGCCTTGACCCCCACTCACAGTGACCCTTGGCTTAGATGGGCCCCAGCCCCAGCCCCTACCTTCTGTAAAGAGGGGGACCCTCCAGGCTCACCTGGTGACCCTGGACAAACCTCTGATCTCTGAGCCCACTTTTGCTTTTGAGAAAAATATGGATGAGAAAACATCAACTGTTGGGCTCTGTTGTTTATTGTTTATTCCTTCAGTAAACAGGTATTTATTTAATCATTTACTTTCTTCTTTCCTTCCTTCCCTCCTTCCTTCCTTACTCCCTCCTTCCTTCCTTACTCCCTCCTTCTCTTTCTTTCTTCTTTCCCTTTCCTTCTTTTTCTTTCTTTCTTTGCTTTCTTTCTTTTTTTTCTCTCCTTCCTTCCCTCCCTCCTTCCTTCCCTCCTTCTGTTTTTTTCTTTTTGAGATGCGGTTTCACTCTACTGCCCAGGCTGGAGTGCAGTGGTATGATCTTGGCTCACTGCAACCTCCACCTCCCAGGTTCAAGCAATTCTCCTGCCTCAGCCTCCCAAGTAGCCGGAACTACAGGTGCACACCACCACATCCCCAACTAAGTTTTTTTATTTTTTGTGGAGATGGGATTTCACTATGTTACCCAAGCTAGTCTCAAATTCCTGAACTAGGCAATCTGCCCACGTCGGCCTCCCAAAGTGCTGGGATCATAGGCATGAGCCACCACGCCTGGCCTATTCTATCAGCAAACACTTAACATCCTAACCAATCTGTCCCCAGTGACCTGCTTGGGGAGGCAGAGACCAAATAGGTAACCACACAGATATGCATTCAGAAGTACTTCTCTGTGGGGCTTTGTCTTCTGAAATGGAGTCAGGTACATGCGCAGCAACCTGATTTAGCAGGAGGGCAGGGCAACTACCTGGCTGTGGGGCTAAGAGCAGAGGATGGAGGGGCTGAGCCGGCAGAGACCAGGCTGACTGCATTCCTGGATGAAGGGCGGCTGTGCAAAGCCCTGAGATGGGAGGAGTGGGTCATTCTTTTCTGGGACTGAAAGAAGCTGAGCGCAGAGAGTGAAGAGAGAGGTCTGAGATGAGGCCGAAGGTGGCCAGCAGGGCCATGCCATGGGGCCTTGTGGGTCACAGTGGGGAGGTTGACCTTTAAACAAAGAGCACTGGGGAGCCATTGACAGAATGGTTAGATTAACTGAGATGCATCACAGAATGTTCTTAACCCACGGTTAGTGCTTGATAAATGTTGCTATTATCATCATCATCATTATTATTATTTTCTTACTTTCTATACCTTCTAGGTGTCAGGTCAGAGAATTCCCTTGGATCCCAAAAGGGCCTGGCTAGGCCGGGCCAGCCATGTTCTTTGACTAGGAAGGACTCCAGAACCAGCCCCACTGTTTTTAGGAAAGGGAGTGCAAATCTGGAGGCATCTGTAGCTTTCTCCCAAGGTCACCAGAGAGGCAGTGCTGGAACTTGAACCCAGGGCTCTGACTCCAGGCCCAGAGCTCTCTTACCCCATCCCCACTGCTGAAAGCAAGTCCTCATCACCTCTCTGCCCTGCCTGAAATCCTCGGTAGCTCCCCACTGCCTCCAGAATGCCCCCGGCCTGGCATTCAAGGTCCCTGCTTGTGGTTATTTCTCTCTCCCTCAATGTGAACCCTGACCCAAAGCAAAGAATACGGTTCCACTTCCCAGAGGACACAAGGACCCCTGCTCTCACACATCTCTGGTGCCTTCCCCACCTGGAACGCCGGTGGTGGAGGCGTTCCTACGGCCCAGGGTGCCCGCCTGTCCTCCTTTGTTAGTTCCTTATCTCTGCTGTAGCAAATTTCCACAGACTTAGTGGCTTAAAACAACACATGTTAAAGGGCAGTTGCGGTGGCTTACGCCTGTAATCTCAACACTTTGGGAGGCCAAGGAGGGCAGATCACCTGAGGCCAGGAGTTCGAGACCAGCCTGGCCAACATGGTGAAACTTTGTCTCTACTGAAAACACAAAAATTAGCCAGCTGTGGTGGTGGGTGCGTGTAGTCCCAGCTACTCTGGAGGCTGAGGCAGAATCACTTGAATCCAGGAGGTGGAGGTTACAGTGAGCTGAGATTGCACCACTGCACTTCAGCCTGGGTGACAGAGTGAAACTCCATCTCAAAAAAAAAAAAAACCAAAACGAAACATAAATTCATTATCTTACAGTTCTGGAGGATAGAAGTCTGACATGGGTCTCACGGGGCTAAAGTCAAAGTGTCCACAGCAGGGCCTCGTTCCTTCTGGAGGCTCCTTCCAGAGAATTTGTTTCCTTCCTTTCCTAGCCTCTAGAGGCTGCCTGCATTCCTTGGCTTGTGGCCCCTTCCTCCACCTTCAAAGCCAGCAACAGAGGGCTGAGTTCTTCCCACACGGAGTCTCTTTGTTCTCTCTCCTGCCTCCTCCTCCACGATGAAGGACCCCTGTGATCACACTGGCCCCCCTGGATCATCCAGGATAATCTCCCTCTTTGAAGATCAGCTTCATTCCAACTGCTACCTTCATTCTCTTTGGCCATGTCATCTAGCATGTGCATGTGTAATCACAGGATTAGGATCTGGAGTTGGGGGAGACTCTTGTTCTGCTGGCCACACTACTCCTCTTCCCTCACCAGAGCAGGTGCCCTCAGACAGACAACCAGGAGGAAGTACGTGCTGCCCATGCTTCCGCTTCCGGGGAGGAATCAAAAGTCCTACCAACATACCTTTGGCGGTGTTTTTGAGTTTCTAAAGGGCTTTCACATTCTTGAGGGTTAATCCCTCAGATGTTCTGCTCTACATCTGAGAAAACTGGTGAGAGAGGCCAAGTGGCTGGGCCGGGGTTGCAGGGTGAGGAATGAATGTTGCCGGGCTCACCCCCAGGCCTGACCCCAACGCTTCCCCTTCTTTCCCCCTGAAACAGCCTCGCCTCCCCGAGTCCATTGTAATGGTTTTCCAACGCCACTTCAAGTGAGTCCTGTGGCTAATCTGCCCTTATATCTGGCTTCTTGCCAAAAGTCATGGGGTCACACTTGAAAGACTTCCTCAAAGCCTGCAAGTCATCGTGCTGGAGGTTTCTGCTTGAATTGCAAGCAGGAATTGTTCCCCATATGCTGCCAATGGGGCTGTCAGAGGAGCAGATTTCCAGGGGAGCTATTAGTCAATATGTCTCAAAAGCCTGAAACATGCGCACCCCTTTTACCCACTGATGCTACATGAAGCCATGGACAAAGGTGCAGAAATGTACATGCTAGGTTTGTGTCATAGCATAGTGTGGAAAGCAAAATATCCCCTCTACCCAAGATGCTCATCACTAGGGCCCCAATTCAATAAAATGCTGCGGCCGGGAGCAGTGGCTCACGCCTGTAATCCAAGCACTTTGGGAGGCCGAGGCAGGTGGATCACCTGAGGTCAGGAGTTCAAGACCAGCCTAGCCAACTTAGTGAAACCCTGTCTCTATGAAAAAATACAAAAATTAGCTGGGCATAGTGGCACGTGCCTGTAGTCCCAGCTACCTGGGAGGCTGAGGCAGGAGAATCGCTTGAACCCGGGAGGTGGAGGTTGCAGTGAGCTGAGATCATACCACTGCTCTCCAGGCTGGGCAACAGAGAGAGACTCTGTTCCCCACCCCCCCCCAAAAAATGTATACAATAAATAATAATGGCCAGGTGCAGTGGCTCACGCCTATAATCCCAACACTTTGGGAGGCTGAGGCGGGAGGATCACCTGAGGTCTGGAGTTTGAGACCAGCCTGACCAACATGGAGAAACCCCCTCTCTACTAAAAATGCAAAATTAGCTGGACGTGGTGGCGGGCACCTATAATCCCAGCTACTTGGGAGGCTAAGGCAGGAGAATTGCTTGAACCTGAGAGGTGGAGGTTGCGGTGAGCTGAGATTGTGCCATTGCACTCCAGCCTGGGCAACAAGAGCAAAACTCTGTCTCGAAAATAATAAATAAATAAATAAATAGAATAAAATGCCTGTTGTAGCATTACACAGTCATTACAGATCTTTTTGTAATGCTAATCTTCTCTGTATCGTTCCAATTTTTAGTATATGTGCTGCCAAGCAAACACAATAAATCTCAAAGTACATCTCCATTTACTGATGAGATACCAAGATAGCCCAGAACAAGGACATGAAAATTCTCCACTTTATTAATCACCGGGGAAATGTGAATTAAAGCCAAAATAGGTATTGACATACCTATTAGCATGGCTAAAATTGGCTGGGCAAGGTGGCTTAGTGTGGTGGCATAGTTACTGGCGAGGCTGAGGCATGAGGATCACCTGAGCCTGAGAGGCAGAGGCTGCAATGAGCCAAGACTGAACCACTGCACTCTAGCCTGGGTAACAGAGTGAGACCCTGTCTCAAAAGAAAAAACAAAAGCAGGTTCTGAATGTACAGGTTGATTTCCTTTCTGGGGAAACAAAAGTGTGTGTATGTGTTTTCTGAGTGATGGGATCAGAGGTGAAGTAGGCTTTTTTCTTTAAAGTTTTCTGCATGTGCATAATGCGTTTTTTTTTTTTAAATCATACATCTGCATTTATATTTATAATAAATAAAGCAATTTCCATTTTGTAAGAGGAAAACAAAACAAGTGCCCTGAGCAGGGCCTGGCCCCTGCTGATCTCACGGAGGCTCCTCTTCCCTGGCTGGTCCTGTTCAACCGGAGACAGGAGTTGACACAGACTTGAGGGCTTCCTGTGCTGTGGCAGCTGGGGTCTTTCCAGGCGTGCAGTGGTTCCCAGGACAGTGATGGGAGCCGCTGTGCAGATGCTTCCCGGAAGGCCCAGGGTCAGCCTCAGCTAGACCGGTAAATCACCCACTGGTGCCGGCCCTGGCTGTGCTGCCTGCCACAAGGGCGGGAGCGTTTCCTCTGCAGAGGCAGGGCCAGTGTTTCGGGGAAATGCCTACCATGGTGCATTTGGAAGTGCGTGGGAGCCCACTCACACTTAGCTTTGAGTGGGCAAGTAATTTATTTATGTATGTATTTAATTTTATTTTATTTGTTTTATATTTTTTGAGACAGAGTCTTGCTCTGTTGCTCAGGCCAGAGTGCAGTAGTATGATTGCAGCTCACTGCAACCTCCACTTCCTGGGTTCAAGTGATTGTTCTGCCTCAGCCTCCCAAGTAGCTGGGATTACAGGCGCCCACCATCATGCCAGGCTAATTTTTTGTATTTTTACTAGAGACAGGGTTTTACCTTGTTGGCCAGGCTGGTCTTGAACTCCTGGCCTCAGGTAATCTGTCCTCCTTGGCCTCCCAAAGTGCTGGGATTGGCTGGGTGCAGTGGCTCATTCATGCCTGTAATCCTAGCACTTTGGGAGGCCGAGGCAGGTGGATCACCTGAGGTCAGGAGTTCGAGAGTTTGAGACCAGCCTGGCCAACATGGTGAAACCCCGTGTCTACTAAAAATAAAAAAAAAAAAAAATTAGCCTAACGTGAGGGCACACACCTGTAGTCCCAGCTACTTGGGAAGCTGAGGCAGAAGAATCACTTGAATCCAGGAGGCAGAGGTTGCAGTGAGCCGAGATTGCACCATTGTACTCCAGCCTGGGCAACAGAGCAAAACTCTGTCTTAAAAAAATAAAATGCTGCTGTGAGCCACCACACCTAGCCTATTTTATTTTTTGAGACAGGGTCTCCCTCTGTCATCCAGGCTGGAGTGCAGTGGCACAATCTCGACTCATTGCAACTTCCACCTCCCAGGCGCAAGCAGTTCTTCTGCCTCAGCCCCCTCCCCAAGTAGCTGGGACCACAGGCACACACCACCATGCCCAGCTAATTTTTGTACATTTTGTAGAGATGGGTTTTCACCATGTTGTCCAGATTGGTCTCAAACTCCTGGCCTTAAGTTATCTGCCTGCCTTGGCCTCCCAAAGTGCTGGGATTACAGGGTGAGCCACTGTGCCAGGCCCCAGGAATTTATTATATGGACAAAGGAGGCAGCTGGTGGAGAGGGCATGCTCTACATGCCAGCTCCCTAGGGACCAAAATAGAGACCTAGGAACCAGCAGGACCCTCTAGAGTCCCTAGTGCCAAGGGCTGTTTTATTCTCTGCTTCCCTGGTCATATGGCTACCCCAACGGGTAGTTCAGATGCCAACAAAGACCACTTCTTCTTTTTTTTTTTTTTTTTTATATGGAGTCTCTCTCTGTCTCCCAGGCTGAAGTACGGGAATGCAATGGTGGGATCTCTGCTTACTGCAACCTCCAACTCCCAGGCTCAAGCTGTTCTTCTCCCTCAGCTTCCCAGTAGCTGGGATTACAGGCGCCTGCCACAGTGCCCAGCTAATTTTCTATTTTTAGTAGAGATGGGACTTCACTGTGTAGGCCAGGCTGGTCTCGAACTCCCGATCTCAGGTGATCTGCCCACCTCGCCCTATGATCTCGGTTCACCACAACCTCCACCTCCCGGGTTTGAGTGATTCTCCTGCCTCAGTCTCTTGAGTAGCTGGGATTACAGGCATGCGCCACACATCCGGCTAATTTTTTGTATTTTTAGTAGAGACAGGATTTTTCCATGTTGGTCAGGCTGGTCTTGAACTCTCGACCTCGGTGATCAGCCCACCTCGGCCTCCCGAAGTGCTAGGATTACAGGAGTGAGCCACCGTGCCCGGCTTTTTTTTTTTTTTGAGACAGAGTTTCCCTTTTTCATCCAGGCTGGAGTGAAGTGGCACGATCTCGGCTCACTGCAACCTCTGTCTCTCAGGTTCAATCGATTCTCCTGCCTCAGCCTCCTGAGAAGCCAGGATTATAGGTGCCCACCGCCTCATTCGGCTAATTTTTTTTTTTTTGAGACGGAGTTTCACTCTTGTTACCCAGGCTGGAGTGCAATGGTGCGATCTTGGCTCACCGCAACCTCCGCCTCCTGGGTTCAAGCAATTCTCCTGCCTCAGCCTCCCGAGTAGCTGGGACTACAGGCATGTGCCACCAAGCCCAGCTAATTTTTGTATTTTTAGTAGAGACGGGGTTTCACCATGTAGACCAGGATGGTCTCAATCTCTTGGCCTCGTGATCCACCCGCGTCGGCCTCCCAAAGTGCGGGGTTTACAGGCATGAGCCACTGCGCCTGGCTTTTTTTTTTTTTTTTAAGACGGGGTTTCACTATGTTGGTCAGGCTGGTCTTGAATGCCTGACCTCAGATGGTCCGCCCGCCTTGGCCACCAAAGTGCTTGGATTACGGGTGTGAGTCACCACGCCCGGCCAATTTTTTTTTTTTTTTTGAGTCAGAATCTCATTCTGTTGCTCAGGCTGGAGTGAAGTGGCACAATCTCGGCTCACTGCAACCTCCAACTCCCAGGTTCAAGCGATTCTCTTTCCTCAGCCTCCTGAGAAGCCAAGATTATAGGTGCCCTTCACCATGCCCAGCTAATTTTGTTTCTTTGTTTTTTGTTTGTTTTTGAGACAGAGTCGCTCTGTTGCCCAGGCTGGAGTACAGTGGCACGATCTTGGCTCACTGCAACCTCTGCCTCCCGGGTTCAAGCGATTCTCATGCCTCAGCCTCCTGAGTACCTGGGATTACAGGCACCCGCCACCATGCCTGGCTAATTTTTGTATTTTTAGTAGAGACGGGGTTCCACCATGTTGGTCAGGCTGGTCTGGAACTTTACCTTGTGATCCACCTGCCTCAGCCTCCCGAAGTGCTGGGATTACAGGCGTGAGCCACTGCCTCTGGCCTAATTTTTGTATTTTTATTACAGACGGGGTTTCACCATATTGGCCAAGCTGGTCTTGAACTCCTGACATCAGGTGATCCACCTGTCTTGGCCTCCCAAAGTGCTAGGATTACAGGCATGAGCCACTGCACCCAGCCCAGATAAATACTATTGTCCTCATTTTACAGATGGGCAAAACAAAAGTGCGGAGAGATTCAGTAACTTGCCCTTGTTGATAGAGGCAGAATTAAAACCTGGGCAGCCTGGCTCTGACACCATGCTCATATCCACTGAGCTACACAATCTCCCAGAACACTGGCACGTGCCTGACACATGTGTCTGATGCTTTCCAGGTACTGGGATGCAGACCAGGACACAGATTCTGCAATTGTGACCTCACTGCCTGTGGGAAGAGAGACATAAATAGCAATGTCCCAACAATGAGCTGTCTTTGTTGTTTTAAGTGTTGCAAGCTTAGTACCCTAACAGTATCTAGAAAGGGACCATTCTACTCTGGAGGGGTCAGGGAGAGCTTCCCTGCAGAAAGGACACCAATGCTGAGGTCTAAAGAGTGACAAGGAGGCCCAGGCACAGTGTCTCATGCCTGTAATCCCAGCACTTTGGGAGGCTGAGGCAGGTGGATCACCTGCGGTCAGGAGTTCAAGACCAGCCTGGCCAACATGGCTAAAACTGGTCTCTACCAAAAATACAAAAATTAGCTGGGCATAGTGGCGTGCACCTATAGTCCCAGCTACTCAGGTGGCGGAGTCAGGAGCATCACTTGAACCTGGGAAGCGGAGATTGCAGTGAGCTGAGATTGTGCCATTGCACTCCAGCCTGGGCAACAGAGTGAGCCTTCATCTCAAAAAAAAGAGTGACAAGGAGTAGGCCAGGCAAAGCAGGGGGGGCGGGATGTGCAGCAGAAAGAGGTGCAGGTGAGAGGGAACAATGCCCCAGATTAGGTAAGTGCTCTACCCAGTCACCAGGGCAACAATGACAGGGCACGATAAGGACACTGCCCTGGCCTCCAGGAATCTGGTCACTCTCTCTGTGACCCTGCACCACCTCCCTACAATTCCTCGTTGAGGAATACTCGAAGCTCTCTCTCTTTTTTTCTTTTGAGACGGAGTGTTGCTCTGTCGCCCAGGCTGGAAATGGCATGATCTCAGCTCACTGCAACCTCTGCCTCCCGGGTTCAAGCAATTCTCCTGCCTTAGCCTTGTGAGTAGCTGGGATTACAGGCACCTGGCATCATGCCCGGCTAAATTTTGTATTTTTGTAGAGACGGGGCTTCACCATGTTGGCCAGGCTGGTCTTGAACTCCTAACCTCAGGTGATCCACCCCCTGCCGCCCTTTGCCTACCAAAGTGCTGGGATTACAGGGGTAAGCCACCAGGCCTGGCCTCACAGCTCTCTTTGAGGTGGCAGCAAGACAAATCGGTGGATGTGTCCAGGAGATGTTTGCTACCAGGTGGCCCAGAAGGAAGTTAATCACTTTAGTGCCTGATTTGCAGGAGTCATGATGATTCAGGGGAAAAGGCAGTTGGCTGCATTCTGGAAGGGAATTCAGCTGGCTGGGCTATCCAGGTGTAGAGATGATAATCAGAGACCGGCTGGGGCAGTGCTGTTTTCGAAAGTAAGGACCTGGCAGTTTTTGCAGAAAGAACAGCTCTGGTTGAGGGCTTGTTTTGGACATTCCTGGCTTTCCTAAATTAGTTAAAAGGCAAACGTGGGTTTTTTTGAAAAGTTCTTCAGCCTTAGACACCTGATGAACCTTCCTGACAAGATGGGCAATTTCTGGACCCTGCTGGCGGCAGCAGGACTGTCGCTATGAACGGCTGGGCAGCTCTCATGGGTCAGGCACTGCTTAGAACAAACAGGTCTCATATTGACCAGCTGAGCAAAGACAGCAGCACCAATAGTGGGGTAGGGGAACCAGCGGTCTTCTACCTTTCAGGTAAAGCTGGCTTTTCCTTCCTGTAGGCAACGTTAGAATGTTCTTGTCCTGTGGCCCAGATGCTCTACTACTGGCAATTACCCAAGGCCTCCCACCAGTGCATAGGAAACCTTGTTGATAGAGGCAGGATTAAAACCTGGGCAGTCTGGTTTTACAAGGGTGTTTACTTTAGTGTGGCTTGAAATGGTAAAAAAAAAAAAAAAAAAAAAAAAAAACTGCAAACACGGCTGGGCACGGTGGCTCATGCCTGTAATCCCACCATTTTGGGAGGCCGAGGCAGACAGATCACTTGAAGTCAGGAGTTCGAGACCAGCCTGGCCAACATGGTGAAACCCCGTCTCTACTAAAAATACAAAAATTAGCCGGGCATGGTGGCGGGTGCCTGTAATCCCAGGTACTCAGGAGGCTGAGGCAGGAGAATAGGTTGAACCTGGGAGGTGAAGGTTGTAGTGAGCCGAGGTTGTGCCACAGCACTCCAGCCTGGGCAACAGGAGTAAAACTCCATCTCAAAAACAAAACAAAACAAAACAAAACAAAAAACCTGCTAACACCCCAAACATATCCTGATGGAACTGGCTAAATCCAGGGTGGATGTTTTCACCACAGACTGCTGTGCAGCCATGAAGACAATGTCCCATAAGCAGCGGCCTGTAAGAGTCCCCAGCAGGTAAAATAAAACAAAATGTATCATATTATCCCATTAAAAAAAAAACAAAAATCAGCTGCATTTCCAAACACTAACAATGAACAATCTGAAAAGGAAATTATAAAAACAATTATATTTATAATGGCATCAAAAAGAATAAAATACACTGGGGGCAGTGGCTCACATCACTTTGGGAGGCCAACGGTGGGTGGATCACCTGAGATCAGGAGTTTGAAACCAGCCTGGCCAACATGGTGAAACCCCATCTCTACTAAAAATACAAAAATTAGCTGGGCGTGGTTGCAGGCGCCTATAATCCCAGCTACTCATGAGGCTGAGACAGGAGAATTGCTTGAACCCAGGAGGTGAAGTTTGCAGTGAGCCAAGATAGCGCCATTGCACTCCCAGCCTGGGCGACAAGAGTAAAACTCCATCTCAAAAAAGTAAAATAAAATACTTAGGAATTAACTAAGGTGGTGAGACTGTCCAGTGAAAATTACAAAGAATTGCTGAAAGAAATTAAAGAAGACATAAATAAATGGAAACATATCTCATGATCATAGATTGAAAGACTTAATTTTTTTTTTTTTGTAGAGATGGGAGTCTCCCTATGTTGCCCAGGCTGGTCTTGGGTATCTGGGCTCAGGCAATCCTCCACTTTGGCCTTACAAAGTGGTATGATTACAAGCATGAACCACTGTACCTGTGCTGGAAGACCTAATATTGTTAAAAGGTGTATGCGTCCCAAAGTGATCGACAGATTTAGTGCAATCCCTGTCAAAATCTCAATGCCATTTTTGCAAAAATAGAAAATTCATATGGAATCTCAAGGGACCCTGAATAGCCAAAACAATCTAGAAAAAGAGGAACTAATCTGGAGGAGTCGTACTTCCTGATTTCAGTTCTTTCTGTTTTTATTTTTTGAGACGTAGTCTCGCTCTGTCACCCAGGCTGGAGTGCAGTGGCGCGATCTCGGCACACTGCAACGTCCAGCTCCCAGGTTAAAGTGATTCTCCTGCCTCAGCCTCCCGAGTAGCTGGGATTACAGGTGCCCACCACCATGCCCAGCTAATTTTTATATTTTTGGTAGAGACGGGGGTTTCAGCAGGTTGGCCAGGCTGGCCTCGAACTCCTGACCTCAGGTGATCCACTCACCTTGGCATCTCAAAGTACTGAATTACAGGAATGAGCCACCATGCTTGGCCCATACTTCTTGATTTCAAAACTTACTACAAAGCTGCAGTAATCAAAGCAATGTGGTACTGCATAAAGACAGACACATGGACTCATGGAATACAACGTAGGGAGCCTGGAAATAAATGCTTGCATATATGGTCAAATGATTTTTGACAATGGCACCAGGGATAATTCAATGAGGAAAGAACGGTCTTACAGTCTTTTCTTTTTCTTTCTTTGCGTGTGTGTGTGTGTGTGTGTGTATGTGATGAAGTTTCACTCTTGTTGCCCAGGCTAGAGTTGCAATGGTGTGATCTCAGCTCACTGCAACCTCCACCTCCCGGGTTCAAGTGATTCTCCTGCCTCAGCCTCTAGAGTAGCTGGGATTATAGGCATCTGCCACCATGCCTGGCTAATTTCTGTATTTTTAGTAGAGACGGGGTTTTACCATGTTGGCCAGGCTGGTCTCGAACTCCTGACCTCATGGGATCTACCCGCCTTGGCCTCCCAAAGTGCTGGGATTACAGGCATGAGCCACTGCGCCCACCAAGAATGGTCTTAATATTTATTATTATTATTATTATTATTTTAGAGATGGGGTTTCACCATGTTGGCTAGGCTGGTTTTGAACTCCTGACCTCAGGTGATCTACCTGCCTCGGCCTCCCAAAGTGCTAGGATTACAGGCGTGAGCCACCACGCCCAGCAAGAACAGTCTTTTCAACAAATGGTGGTGCAAAAGAATGAAGTTGGAGCCTTACTTAATACTGTATACTGTATACTGTATAAAAATTAACTCAAAATGGGTCAAATACCTAAATGTAAAACCTAAAACTATAGGGCAATATCTTGACACCATTGGATTTGGCAATAGTTTCTTTGCTATGATAAAGGCAACAACAACAAAAATAGACAAATTGGACTTCAAGAGCATTAAAAAACTTCGTGCATCCAAAGACAGTATCGGTAGAGTAAAAAGGCAATTCACAGATGGTAGAAAATATTTACAAATCATATACCTGAAAAGGGATTAAGATCCCTTTAAATATCACGCCTATAATCCCAGCACTTTGAGAGGTAGTCTTGGTGGTGGGCGCCCATAATCCCAGTTACTCAGGAGGCTGAGGCAGGAGAATCGCTTGAGCCTGAGAGGTGGAGGTTGCAGTGAACCGAGATCTCGCTACCGCACTTCAGCCTAGGCAACAGAGCGAGACTCTGTCTCAAAAAAAAAAAAAAACAAAAAAACATAGATACTGTATGATTCCACTGATATAAACTACTTAGAGCTGTCAAAATCCAAGAGACAGAAAGTAGAATGGTGGTTGCTAGGGCCTGGTGGAAGGGGAAACGGGGAGTGTTTAATGGGTTCAAAGTTTCGGTTTTGCATAATGAAAAAAGTTTTAGGTATGATTGCACACCATTATGAATGTATTTAATACCCATGACCTATATACTTAAAAATGGTTAAGATATAATTTCAGGTTATGTATATTTTGCCACAATAAAATAATTGAAGGAAAAAAAGAAAATATCACTGCAAGCTTTGAAAAAACCATCTGAGTCCACACATGACACTGTTAACAAACGTTATCTCCAGGAAGGAGCATACAGAGGACTTTCACTTTTTAAACTTTTTAGAGTATAAAATTTTACTATGCTTGAATTTTGTAATGATGAGCATGTACTACTTTTGATTTGAGATCTTTCTTCTTCTTGGGCAGCTGTTGCCCAGGCAAGAATGCAGTGGTGGGATCATGGCTCACCGCAGCCTTGACCTCCTAGGCTTAGGTGATCCTCCTGTCTCAGCCTCTCCAGTAGCTGGAACCACAGGGGTGTCTGTGCCACCATGCCCAGGTAATTTATTTTCTTTCCTTTTTCTTTCTTTCTTTTTTTCTTCTTTCCCTCCTTCCCTCCTTCCCACCCTCCCTCCCTCCCTCCTTCCTTTCTTTCTTCTCTTTTTTTTTTTTTGAGATGGAGTTTTGCTCTCTTCTCAGGCTGGAGTGCAATGGCACATCTTGGCTCAATGCAACCTTTGCCTCCTGGGTTCAAGACATTTTTCTGCCTCAGCCTCCCCAGTAGCTGGGATTACAGGCGCCTGCCACCACGCCCAGCTAATTTTTGTGTTTTTAGTAGAGATGGGGTTTCACCAAGTTGGCCAAGCTGGTCTGGAACTCCTGACCTCTAGAGATCTGCCCACCTCAGCAACCCAAATTGCTGGGATTACAGGCATGAGCCACCGCGCCTAACCTCAGGTTATTTTTTCTTAAAAATTTTTTGTAGAGACAGGATCTCCCTGTTTCCCACGCTGGTCTCAAACTCCTGGGCTCAAGTGATGCTCCCGCCTCTGCTTCCCAAAGTGTTAGGATTACGGGCGTGAGCCACTGCTCAGTGTTTTCTTCTTTTTAATGTAAATGTTTATTACTATAATCTTCCCTCTTATTACTGTGTTAGCTGCACCCCATATGTTGGGGTATGGTGTGTTTTCATTGTCATTTGTCTCAAGATATTTCTGAGTTTCTTCCTGCCCTTTTTTTTTTTTTTTGAGACAGCGTCTTGCTCGGTCACCCAAGCTAGAGTGCAGTGGCATGATCTCAGCTCACTGCAACCTCTGCCTCCTGGTTCAAGCGATTCTCCTGCCTCAGCCTCCTGAGTAGCTGAGACTGCAGGCACACACCATCATGCCTGGATAATCTGTGTATTTTCAGTAGAGATGGGGTTTCATGTTGGCCAGGCCGGTCTCAAACTCCTGACCTCAAGTGATCTGCCTGCCTCAGCCTCCCAAAATGCTAGGATTATAGGCGTGAGTCACTGCACCCACCCCTTGTGATTTTTTCTTTGACCCATTGGTTGTTTGTGTTGTTTATGTGAATTTTCCAGTTTTTCTTCTGCTATTATTGATTTCTAGTTCAATTTCATTGTGGAATATGTGCTATTTTTATGTTTATCTTTGAGATGGAGTCGTGCTCTGTCACCCAGGCTGGAGTGCAGTGGCACGATCTTGGCTCACTGCAACCTCTGCCTCCTGGGTTCAAGCGATTCTCCTGCCTCAGCCTCCCGGGTAGCTGGGATTACAGGCACCCGCCACCATGCCCAGTTAACTTTTTATTTTTAATAGAGACAGGATTTCACCATGTTGGGCAGGCTGGTCTTGAATTCCTGACCTCAGGTGACCTACCCACGCCAGCCTCCCAAAATGCTTGGATTACAGGCGTGAGCCACCGCACCTAGCCAACTTTTAAAACCAGAGAAGTGGTGATTAAAAAGAGAAGAATGTCTTGGCTAGGTGCAGTGGCTCACACCTGTAATCCCAGCACTCTGAGCGGCCGAGGCAGGTGGATTACCTGAGGTCACAATTTCAAGACCAGCCTGGCCAACATGGTGAAATCCTGTCTCTATTAAAAATAGGAAACTTGGCTGGATGTGATGGCTCATGCCTGTAATCCCAGCACTTTAGGAGGCTGAGGCAGGCAGATCACAAGGTCAGGAGATCGAGACCAGCCTGATCAACATGGTGAAACCCCGTCTCCACTAAAAATACAAAAAAGTAGGCCAGGCATGCTGGCTTATGCCTGTAATCCCAGCACTTTGGGAGGCCAAGGCGGGAGCATCATCTTAGGTTGAGAGTTCAGGCCCAGCCTGCCCAACATGGTGAAACCTCATCTCTACTAAAAATATAAAATTAGCCAGGCATGGTGGTGCATGCCTGTAATCTCAGCTCTTTGGGAGGCTGAGGCAGAAGAATTGCTTGAACCCAAGAGGTGGAGGTTGTGGTGAGCTGAGATCACGCCATTGCACTCCAGCCTGGGCAACAAGAGCAAAACTCCATCTCAAAAAAAAAAAAAATACAAAACATACACAAAATTAGTGGGGCATGGTGGCATGCACCTCTAATCCAAGCTACTTGGGAGGCTGAGGCAGGAGAATTGCTTGAACTCAGGAGGTGGAAGTTGCACTGATCCCAGATCGCGCCACTGCACTCCAACCTGGGCAACCAACGGAGACTCCATCTCAAAATAAATAAATAAATAGATAGATAGATAATTTTTTAAAGATACAAAAATTAGTCGGGTGTGGCGGCACACACCTGTAATCCCAGCTACTTGGGAGGCTGAGACAGAACTGCTTGAACCTGGGAGGCAGAAGTTGCAGTGAGCTGAGATCGTGGCACTGCACTCCAGCCTGGGCGACAGAGCAAGACTCCATCTCAAAAAAAAAAAAAATAAGCTGGGAGCGGTGCCGTGTGCCTGTAGTCCCAGCTACTCAGGAGGCTGAGGCTGGAGGATCTCTTGAGTCTAGGAGTTCTGGGCTGTAGTGCACTATGCCGATCAGGTGTCTGCACTAAGTTTGGCAACGATATGGTGACCTCCTGGGAGCGGGGGACCACCAGGTTGCCTAAGGAGGGGTGAACCGGCCCAGGTCGGAAACGGAGCAGGTCAAAACTCCTGTGCTGATCAGTAGTGGGATCACGCCTGTGAATAGCCACTGCACTCCAACCTGGGCAACATAGCAAGACCCCATCTCTATTTAAAAAAATAAAATAAAATAAAATAAATAAATAAAAAGAGAAGAATGTTTTGATGACATGGTGGTTAAGAGTTTAGGCTTAGGATCCAAACTGTCTGGATTTGAAATCAGCTCCGTCGTTTACTACCCATGTGACCCTGAGCATGATGTTGTCTCTTTATGCCTCAGTCTCCTCACCTGTGAAATGGGACATAACTCATGAGATTGTTGCGAGGATTGTAAAAGTTCATATGCAGAAACCTTAAATCAGTGGCAGGGGTGGGTATTAGGTAGGTGTTCAGTAACATGTTAGCTGTGATGATGGTGAGAAGGAGGAAGAGGAGGGGACAGTGGCAACAGTACAGTCTGGGGGTGAAGACACAAGCACATATGGTCGAGCTCCCTGTCCTCAAGGAGCCCAGGGACTCCTGATCCCTGCTTTAACACTTACTCCCTGGAAGGGTAAGTGCCAGTAGGATTCAGCTGTCCATTTGTTTGCTCATTTATTTAACAGTTTCTCTCTGGCCCCTGTAATGTGCCAGGCCCTGGGTTGGGGGCACACATAACCTCACTATGACTTTATATCTTCATCTGTGAAGTGAGGATGGCGATGGTACCATAGGGAGGATGTAATTGGCATCCGATGAGATCTTAGGAGCACAGTTGGCCTGGGGCATGGCTCCCATAGGGAGGTCAACACACAGAAGCTGTTGTAATTGTTTAGAAAAAAAGAATCAGGGCCGGGCACAGTGGCTCACACCTTGTAATCTCAGCACTTTGGGAGGCCGAGGCAAGTGGATCACCTGAGGTCAGGAGTTCGAGACCAGCCTGGCCAACATGGTGAAACCCTGTCTCTACTAAAAATACAAAAATTAGCCAGGTGTGGTGGCACACACCTATACTCCCAGCTACTTGGGAGGCTGAGGCTGGAGAATCGCTTGAACCTGGGAGGTGGAGGTTACAGTGAGCTAAGATGGTTCCACTGCACTACAGCGTGGGTGACAGAGCCAGACCCTGTCTCAAAAAAACCCCAAAAAACAAAAAATCAGGAGCATTGATCCCTGAGCAGAATAGTCAACACTACTCTGCTTTGGGACTGCATCACTGGAGTGCTAAAGTGTAGTTGTTTTATTTCTCCCCCGCTCCCAGCAAAACCTCAGGACTGTTGTTCACGCTTATATTTCCAGTGTCTGCCACAGTGCCTGGCACGGAGTGGGCACTCAGTTTTTGTTAAAGCAAATGAGTACTATTCTAAGTACTTTACAAATATCCATTCATGACTCATAAGAACCCTGTGAGGCCAGGCGTGGTGGCTCACACTGTAATCTCAGCACTTTAGGGGGCTGAGGCGCGTGGATCACGAGGTCAGAAGTTCAGGACCAGCCTGGCCAAGATGGTGAAACCCTGTCTCACTAAAAAATACAAAAATTAGCCAGGCACGGTGGTAGGCACCTGTAATCCCAGCTACTCAGGAGGCTGAGGTAGGAGAATCACTTGAACCCTGGAGGTGGAGGTTGCAGTGAGCCAAGACCATGCCAATGCATTCCAGCCTAGGTGACAGGGTGAGACTCTGTCTCAAAAAACAAAAACAAAAACAAAAAACTAAAAACAAATCCAAACCCCTGTGAAATAGGTAATACGAGTATTCCCATTTTAGAGATCAGAAAACAGAGGCATGGAACAATTAAGTACCTAATTTTCAAGGTCACACAGCCAAGAAGTGGCAGAGCTAGAATTTGAATCCTGGGTGGTTTATTGAAAGAAAAAAGGAAGGGAAAGGTGGGGTGCACGGTCTCAGGTTTCTAGGTCTGAATGGCAGAATCGGAGATCAGAACCCTGAGTAAGCATCAACCCCAGTCCTACTCCTCCATGGTTCCACAAGTGGAACTGAGGTCTCAGAGGGTAGGACCCCAAGGCCAAACAGGAAATTAAAATTGAGGGTTTCCAGTTCCTAGTCCTGTGATCCCAGGCAGTTAGGAGTTTGACATGTCTGGGAAACCCTCGACAGTGTTAAATTCCCTACTGTGGCTGGAAAGAGTTGTAATGGTTAGACAAGCAGGTTACAAAATACGATGTGATGTTCAGAGCCAACATTTGGGCTGGGCACAGTGGCTCATGCCTGTAATAATAGCACTTTGGGAGGCCAAGGTGGGTGGATCGCCTGAAGTCAGGAGTTAGAGACCAGCCTGGCCAACATGGTGAAACCCTGTCTTTACTAAAAATACAAAAATTAGCCCAGTATGGTGGCAGGTGCCTGCAATCCCAGCTACTCAGGAGGCTGAGGCAGGAGAATCACTTGAACCCGGGAGGCAGAGGTTGCAGTGAGCCTCGCACCATTTCACTCCAGCCTGGGCGACAGAGCAAGACTCCATCTCAAAAAGAAAAACAAAGCCAACATTTGATTAGCATGGCCAGCTGCCAAGTAATTCACGAGCCTTTTATATACATTACTCCTCGTGATAGCATGGCCACTAAACCCACTTTTTGGCTGTAAAAACGGAGGCTCAGAGACTCCAAGCAACTGGCTCCAGGTCCCAGAGTTAACAGCTGGAGGAGGCTGGGACGCACAGTCAGTTCATATCTGCAGTCCCCGCTGCTCCTTCTGTCTCCCACTACCCCCTAATGCCTCACCACTAAACGCTCCCACTGATACTTTCACATTGAAAAAAATAGCTGTTGTGGGGTGTGTCAGGGAGAGGGGATGAAGAGAAGGAAGTTGGTTATTGGGTACAGAAATACAGTTAGATAGAATAAGTAAATTCACCAGGCGTGGTGGCTCATGCCTGTTAATCCCAAGACTTTGGAAGGCTGAGGCAGGTGGATCCCTTGAGCTCAGGAGTTCAAGAACAGCCTGGGCAACATGGTAAAACCCTGCCTCTACTAAAAATACAAAAAATGAGCCTGGTGTGGTGGCATGTGCTTGTAGTCCCAGCTACTTGGGAGGCTGAGGCAGGAGAAT
>CAUYLG010054507.1:0-22110 GCA_963573385.1 Cacajao melanocephalus | reverse complement strand
AAACCATCATTCTCAGCAAACTGACACAAGAACAGAAAACCAAACACCACATGTTCTCACTTATAAGTAGGTGTTGAACAACGAGAACACACGGACACAGGGAGGGGAATATCATACACTGGGGTCTGTTGGGGTTTGAGGACGTGGGGAGGGATAGCAGGGGGTGGAGGGATTGAGGAGGTATAGCATTAGGAGAAATACCTAATGTATATGACAGGGGGATAGATGCAGCAAACCTCCATGGCACGTGTATACCTATGTAACAAACCTGCATGTCTGCACATGTACCCCAGAACTTAAAGTATAATAAATAAAAATAAAATAAAAATAAAAAGTAAAAATTACTTTTTTTTTTAAAGTCAGTTGAACTTGGAATAATGAAGGAAACTCATGACTTTGGTAGGAAAAATTTTAGCAGACTAAAGAGGCAAACCATAATAAAATAGGTTGAAGAGTTATGGAAAGCAAGGAAATAACAATTATTTATAGAGCTTGATTCTCAAGGGAAGTAGAGAAAAATAATGGTAACTGGATGAATAGGCAGGGTTATAGGAAGCTTTTTCTTTTTCCTTCTTTCTTTATTTCTTGTCTTTTTTTTTTTTTTTTTTGAGATGCAGTTTTGCTCTTATTGCTCAGGCTGGAGTGCAATGGTGCAATCTCGGCTCACTGCAACCTCTGCCTCCCGGGTTCAAGTGATTCTACTGCCTCAACCTCCCAAGTATCTGGGGATACAGGCACGTGTCACCACACCTGGCTAATTGTGTATTTTTAGTAGAGATGATGTTTCTCCGTGTTGGTCAAACTGGTCTTGAACTCTCGACCTCAGATGAGCTACCCACCTTGGTCTCCCAAAGTTCTGGGATTACAGGCATGAGCCACTGTGCCTGGCCAGGAAGGTTTTTCTTTTAAGATGAGATATACTGTATCACTGTTGAGGACTAATGGGAATGAAGGAAGGGAGAAGAGAGGATAGATAAACTTAATAGGCAACTAGAATTCACTGTGGCCTAGAGATCTAAGTGAACTTGGCCTGAATTTCACTTCTTTAGCCAAAAGCAATGAAAAATCTTCCCCATCCTTTCTACATTTTGTTTTCTTCACTTCCTCATGATTACCTGTCCTTCTCCTGCTTCCATGCATACTATCAGTTCCATGAATTTTTTCCCTCTTTCTCACCTTCCTTCCCTCCTGGGGCTGAAGAGGCAGCCACAGACAGCAATCCTATTCCCTAACCCCCACAGAGGGACAACTGTACATTCTAATGCACTCCAAAGATAAATTCCACTGCCTGCTCTCGGCCAAGGCTCAGATAAAGCCCATGCCTTTCAGTTGCCTGCCTATGACTGTTCCCAGGAGAAGCAACTCCACTCTCCCCAGTTGCAGAGCCACAGCACAGCTGCTACTGCCTCCACCTGAGCATTCTGCCAGTGGCCAGGGGGTCATTCTGCCCCTTCATGCCATAGCAGCATCTTTACACATGATGAGGGGGCCTAAGAGTACAGCCTAACTTGGCTCTACCTCCCCTAGTACCCAAGGACACTGTCCAGGGATTCTGAGGATCATGCAGCCCAGTACACCATTGGTGGCACCTGAGCACTCCTCCCAGGATCTGAGATCAGTCCCAGTCAACCTGCTGCTACCACCACAGCTGGCATTCACCAGTGTGTGCCACTTGCAAAATCTGGAAACCAACCTGCCCAACCTCATAGCCATGCCAACACCAACACAATTGACTGGGTTCCAGTGGATTTTCCTACCACTGCTACTGCCATAGGCCATGCTATGCATACTTCACAAGGACTCTAGAATCTGCCCACCTACACGGCCTACTGCTGCCGTTCCTGACATCCAAGCAAGCCACCTGGAGGCCCAACAATTGGCTACCCAGATCCACTAACACCAATGCCAGGGTATGCTGCCCTGGGGCCCAAGGACAGACATGCTCAACATACCACTGCCACCATTGAGGCCTGAAGACCACTCTACTTGGCATCCCAGTCCCCAGCAAAACTTCATAATAGCCTCCACTAGCAACCATATGCTAAGCCATCAAGGAAATCACAGATACCACTGATGCTGTTTACAACCAAAGAAAGCATACAAAAACAATAATACTGCATATGCCGAGAATCAGAGCAAATGTGCTCTAGCTTACCAACACCATGTACACATCTTCAGAAAAATATGCCCCCTCTGAAAGCAAATTCAAAAAAATTGGAAAAAGCAATGGCGACACCAGCTGTATGGATATCAATGTAAGGACACAGGAAACCTGAAAAAGTGAGGAAATATGACACCTGCAAAGGTACACAATAATTCTCTAGTAACAGCTCCTAATACAAAAGAAATTCACAAAATCCCAGGAAAAAGAATTCAAAATTTTGATACTAAAGAAGTTTGGTGATAAGCAGGAGAATTCCAAAAAACAATACAAATAAATCAGAAAAAAAATTCAGGATACAAATGAGAAATTTACCAAAGAGATGGATATTATTGAAAAAAGAACCAAACAGAAATTCTGGAACTGAAGATTTCATTGAATGAAATACAAAATACATTCAAAAGATTCAACAATAGACTAAATCAAGCAGAAGAAGGACTCTCAGAACTTGAAGACAGTTCTTTTTGCATAACCCAGTTAGGCAAAAATAAAGAAAAAACTAAAAAGAATGAGCAATGCCTTTGTGACTATGGAACACTATCAAGTGACCAAATATTTGGAGTATTGATATCCCTGAGGGAAAAGAGAAAATCAAAGGGTTTGAAAACCTATATATGAAATAACTGGTGAAAATTTCCCAAGTCTAACAAGATTTAGGCATCCAGATACAGGAAGCTCAGATTCCCCAAACAGATACAACAGAAAAAGGTCTTCTCCACGGCATAATGTAGTCAAACTGTCTAAATGAATGACAAACAGAGAATTCTAAAAACAGCAGGAGAAAAGTATCTAATGATAAAGGAAACTCCATCAGACTAACAGTAGACTCTGTCAGCAGAAGCCTTAAAGGCCAGGAAAGAATGGGATAATATATTGAAAGTGCTGAAAGAACAAATCTGCCAGCCAAGAATACTATATGCAGTAAAATTGTTCTTCATAAATGAAGGAGAAATAAAAAATTTCCCAGACAATCAAATGCCAAGATAATTCATCACTACTAAATTCATGGGAGTCCTAAAACTGGGAGTGAAATGATGATAGTTACTATCATGAAAACACATGAAACTACAAAACTCACAAGTAAAGCAAACACATAAAGGAGGAGGAGAAAGGACTCAAATGATACCACTATAGTAAAACCACTAAAACAATGACAAGAGAAACAGAAAGGAACAAAGAGTATACAAAACAATCAGAAAACAAAAATATAACAGGAACAAAGCATGACATAAATAATAAACTTGAATGTAAATGGATTAACTTCTTTACTTAAAAGATATAGACTGGCTGAATAATTTTAAAAAACATGATTCAACTATATGCTGCCTACAAGAAATGCACTGTCTGTAAAGAAAAATAGAGACTCAAAGTAAAGGGATGGTGTGTTACTCCATTTTCACATTGCTGATAAAAACATACTTGAGATTGGGAAGAAAAAAAGGTTTAATGGACTTACATGGCTGGGGAGGCCTCACAATCATGGCAGAAGGCAAGGAGGAGCAAGTCACATCTTACATGGATAGCGGCGGGCAGCGAGTGCTTGTGCAGGGAAACTTTCATTTATAAAACCGTCAGATCTCATGAGACGTATTCACTATCACAGAATGGCATGGGAAAGACCTGCCCCCATGATTCATTTATCTCCCAGTGGGTCCCTCCCATAACATGTAAGAATTATGGGAGCTACAAGATGAGATTTGGGTGGGGACACAGAGCTAAACCATATCAGATGGAAAAAGATATTCCATACAAACAGAAACCAAAACTGAGCAGGAGTAATTATACTTAGATAGAATAGACTTTAAGTCAAAAACAGTAAAAAAAAAAAAAGAGAGAGAGAGAGAGACAAAGGTCCTTATATAATGATAAAAGGATCAATCTAGAAGAGAGTATAACAATATTAAATACATATGCACTCAGTGCACAATGGTGCACTCAGATATATAAAGCAAATATTGCTAGATCTAAAGAGAGACAGACTCCAATACAGTAAAGAGGGAGACTTCAACACCCCACTCACTCAGCACTCAACAGATCATCTAGACAGAAAATTAACACATAAACATTGGATTTAACCTGGACTTTAGACCAAATGGACCTCACAGACATATACAGAATTTTTTTTGCCAGCAACTGCAGAATACATATTAACATTCTTCTCATTTACACCTGGAACATTCTCCAGGATAGATTGTACGTTAGGCCACAAAACAAGTCTCAACAAATTTGAAAAAATTGAGATCATACCAAGTATCTTCTCAGGCCACAATGTAATAAAATTAGAAATCAATACCAAGAGGAAGTTTGGGAACTATACAAATACTTGAAAACTTAGCAAGATGCTTCTGAATGATTATTGGATCAATGAAGAAATTAAGATGGAAATAAAAAAATTCTTGGAAGAAGGACAGGCACTGTGGCTCATGCTTGTAATCCCAGCACTTTGGGAGGCTGCAATGAGAAGATCACTTGAAGCTAGGAGTTTGAGACCAGCCTGGGCAAGATATTGAAACCTCATGTCTCCTAAAAAATTTAAAAATGAGCCAGGCATGGTGGAGCATTTCTGTAGTCCTAACTACTCAGGGGTCTGAGATAGGAGGATTGCTTGAACCCAAAAGTTTGAGGCTTCAGTGAGCTACAATAGTGCCACTGCACTCCAGCCTGGGTGACAAAGTAAGACCTTGTCTCTTAAAAAAAAATTCACAAAACAAATAAAAATGGAAACACAAAACATCAAAATGTATGGAATACAGTAAAAGCAGTGCTTGGAGGAAACTTTATAGCAATAAATGCCTACATCAAAAAAGTAGAATGTGCTTATGCAAATTTAATGTTATGTAAGAAAAAAGGTAGAATAATTTCCAATAAAGAATTTAATTATGACTTGAAGGAATTAGAGAAGCAAGAACAAACAAAACCCAAAATTAGCAGAAAGAAATAATAATGATCAGAGCAGAAAGAAACAACATAGAGACTAAAAAACATACAAAGTATCAATGAAATGAAAAGTTTGTTGTCCAAAAAGATAAAATTACCAAACCACTAGCTAGATTAACCAAAGAAAGAAGAGAGGAGACCCAAATAAACAAAATCAGGGATGAAAAAGAAGACATTACTACTGATACTACAGAAATAGAAAACATTATCAGAGACTTTTATAAATAATTATATACTAACTAGAAAACTTAGAGAAATGGGTAGACTCCTAGAAGCATACAATGTACCAAGATTGAATAAGGAAGACACAGAAAACCTGAACAGACCAATAATAAGTAGTGAGATTGAATTAGTAATAAAAAGTCTCCCAATAAAGGAAAACCCAGGGCCAAATGGATTCACTGCCAAATTCTACCAAACTTATAAAGAAAAACTAATACCAATCATCCTCATACTACTTCAAAAAATCGAAGAGGAGGGAATTCTCCCTAACTCATTCTTTGAGGCCAGCATTAACCTGATTCCAAAACTAGGCAAGGACACAACAACAACAAAGAGAAAAGTACAGACCAGTATCCCTGATGAACATAGACACCAAAATCCTCAACAAAATACTAGCAAACTTCATCCAACAGCACACCAAAAAGATAATACACCTTGATTAAGTGGGTTTTATACCAGGGATGCAAGAATGGTTTAACCTATGCAAATCAGTAAATTTGATACATCACATTAACAGAACCAAGAACAAAAATTACCTGATTATTTTTATAGATGCAGAGAAAGTATTTGATAAAACTGATCATCCCTTCATGAAAAAAACTCAGCAGACTAGTCATAGAAAGACCATACCTCAAAATAATAAAGGCAATATATGACAAAACCCACAGCTAACATCAGACTGAATGGGGAAAAGTTGAAAGCCTTTCCTTTAAGAACAAGACAAGGATGCCCACCTTCCCCACGCCTATTAAACATACTATTGGAAGTTCTAGCCAGAGCAGTCAGGCAAAAAAAAGGCATCCAAATTGGAAAAGAGGAACTCAAATTGACCCTCTTTGGGGACTACATTATTCTTATTTTTAGAAAACCAAAGACTCCATCAAAAAACTCTTAGGGCTGGGCACAGTGGCTCACACCTGTAATCCCAGCACTTTGGGAGGCCTGAGGCAGGCGACCACTTGAGGCCAAGAGTTTGAGACCAGCCTGGCCAACATGGCAAAACCCCAACTCTACTAAAGAATACAAAAATTAGCTGGGCATGGTGGTGCGTGCCTGTAATCCCAGCTACTCGGGAGGCTGAGGCATGAGAATCACTTGAGCCCAGGAAGTGGAGGTTGCAGTGAGCCAAGACTGTGCCACTACACTCCAGCCTGAGTCACAGAGCAAGACTCTGTCTCAAAGAAAAACAACAACAACAACAACAACAAAAATAACTCTTAGAACTGATAATGAAATTCAGTGAATCTGCAGGATACAAACAAACAAAAATCAGCATTTCTATACACCAATAATGAAATATCTGAAAAAAAAAATCAAGAAGGGAATCACATCTACAACACCTGAAAAAAAAAAAAGGCCAAAGAAACAAAAACCTAGTAATAATTTAACCAAGAAGTGAAAAATCTCTACAAGGAAAGTTATAAAACAATGATGAAAGAAATTGAAGAAGACACAAGACATCCCATGCCATGGATCAGAAGAATTCATATCATTAAAAATGACCATACTGCCTAAAGCAGTCTATAGATTCAATGCAATCCCTAAGTAAATATCAGTGTACTTTTTTCACATATGTAGAAAAAACACCCTAAAATTCATATGGAGCCAAAAAAGAGCCAGAATAGTCAAAGCAGTCCTAAGCAAAAAGAACAAGCTCAGGTCACTATACTACCTGACTTCAAAATACATTACAAGGCTGTACTGACCAAAACAAGCATGATATTGGTAGAAAAATAGACACACAGACCAAAGGAAAAGAATAGAGAATGAAGGAATGAATATACATATTTATAGCCAACTGATCTTCAACAAAGCCATTGAGAACATAGACTGGAGAAAGGGCAGTCTCTTCAGTAAATGATGCTGAGAAAACTGGATATCTCCATGCAGAGGAATGAAACTAGACCTCTATCTCTCAGCTTTTTAGGCTGTTCTTGTGTTGTGATAAAGAAATACCTGAGACTGGGTAATTTATAAGAAAAGAGGCTTAATTGACTCACGGTTCTGCAGGCTATACAGGAAGCATGGCAGCATCTGCTTCTGGGGAGGCCTCAGGGAGCTTTTACTCATGGTGGAGGGCTGAGCAAGAGCAGGCACTTCATATGGCAAAAGCAGGAACAAGAGACAGAAGGTGGAGGAGGTACTATACTTTTAAACAACCAGATCTTACAAGAACTCACTCAGTATCAAGAGAACAACGCTAAGGGGATGGTGCTAAGGCATTCCAGAGAAATCTATCCCCATTATCCAATCACCTCCCACCAGGCTCCACCTCCATTATTGGGGATTACAATTCAACATGAGATTTGGATGGGGACACATATTCATACTACATCATCACCATCTACCAAAATCAGCTCAAAATGGATTAAAGACTTAAGCATACTGAAACGACTCCTTCCTTACACCTGCATAGTATTCCATGGTGTATATGTACCACATTTTCTTTATCCAGTCTACCATTGATGGGCATTTAGGTTGATTCCATGTCTTTGCTATGTGAATAGTGCTGCAATGAACATACATGTACATGTGTCTTTATGGTAGAACAATTTATTTTCCTTTGAGTATATACCCAATAATGGGATTGCTGAGTCGAATGGTAGTTCTGCGTTGAGTTCTTTGAGAAATCACCAAATTGTTTTCCACAGTGGCTGAACTAATTTACATTCCCACCAGCAGTGGATAAGCATTCCCCCTTTCTTCACAATCTTGCCAGCATCTATTAGTTTTTGACTTTTTTTCTTTTTTTTTGAGATGGAGTCTCATTATTGTCACCCGGACTAGAGTGCAATGGTGTGGTCTCTGCTCACTGCAACTTCTGCTTCTTGGGTTCTAGCAATTCTTCTACTTCAGCCTCCAGAGTAGCTGAGATTACAGGTGCCTGTCACCACAGCCAGCTAATTTTTGTATTTTTAGTAGAGACGGGGTTTCACCACGTTGGCCAGGCTAGTCTCAAACTCCTGACCTAAGGTGATCCACCTGCCTCAGCCTCCCAAAGTGCTGGGATTACAGGCATGAGCCACCATGTCCAGCCTAGTTCTTGACTTTTTAATAAGTCATTCTGACTGGTGTCAGATGGTATTTCATTGTGGTTTTGATTTGCATTTCTCTGATGATTCAAGATGAGCATTTTTTTCACACACTTGTTGGCCATGTGTATACATTCTTTTGATAGTGTCTGTTTATGCCTTTGCCCACTTTTTAATGGAGTTGGTTGGTTTTTGCTCATAAATTTAAGTGCCTTATAGATCCTGGATATTAGACCTTTGTTTGATGCATCGTTTGCAAATATTTTCTCCCATTTTATAGGTTGCCTGTTTACTCAGTTGATTGTTTCTTTTGTTGTGCAGAAGCTCTTTAGTTAGGTCGCGTTTGTCAGTTTTTGTTTTTGTTGCAATTGCTTTTGGCATCTTCGTCATGAAATCTTTGCCAGGCTCTATGTTCAGAATGGTATTTCGTTGGTTTTCTCCTAGAGTTTTTATAGTTTTAGGTCTTACATTTAAGTGTTTAGTCCATCTTGATTTTTGTGTATGATGTAAGGAAGGAGTTTCAATCTTCTGAATATGGCTGGCCAGTTATCCCAGCACCATTTCTTGATAAGACAGTCCTTTCCCCATTGCTCGTTTTTGTCAGCTTTGTCGAAGATCAGATGGTTGTAGGTGTGCAGTTTTATTTTTGGACTCTCTATTCTGTTCCATTGGTCTACGTGTTTGTTAAGTTTGTTTCAGGAAGATTTAGAAGGCCAAAACTCAGCTCAGTATTCCTAGTTTGCCTGCTCTGACTCCAGGGGTGCTGTTACCAGGCCCCCAGCTTTGTTCTCTGGCCTCAGGAGCTTAGGAAACTGCTGCACTGGAGGGGTCCAGGTGTTCCTCCTCTGCCAGCCACAGCATTCTAATGGGAAATGCTGACCAGTGCCTTTCCTCAGGTGGTGGCATAGCAAAGTAGGATCTATACTAGCTTGAGTGTGGCAGCAGCAGCTGTGTTGGGGCAGGGTAGCCAGGTGCTGGCGGCAGTGAGGCACTGGATTCTGTACACACCCTCATGCAGGCCACATTGGCATGTCAGAGTGCTGTACGTTGATGGTGGCAGGGTGTGCTCATGCCAGTGGTGGTGGAGAGACAGGGTGCATGCACACACACATGCCAGCGGGAAGGAGGAGGTAAGCTCACCTGAACTTGCAGGCCAGCAAAGCAGTGGAGAGTGAGTGCATGACGGCAAAGCGAGATTGAGGGAGGCTGTAGGGGAGTGGAGGCTGCAGGTAGTCATGTGTGCCTCCATGATGGCTGGCTGGTGGGAGCTCTCTGACGTTTAGGCATGGTCTGCTAGTGAAGGAGCTATGAGGAGGGTCCCCAGGAAACACCCTGGTTGGTCATGTGAGGCTGTGGTGCAAGCGAGCACACCAGGCTGGGGCCCCAGGAGAGGCCGGCAGATGGGGATACTCAGATCAGACTGGCCGCATCCCATGGACAAGACTGTCCTACTCTGTTCAGGTCGTACAGTTACCCAAAAGCTAAAGCCACCTAGAATAGTATGGCAAGCCTTGGAGGATGGGCATCCCTGGCCATCCTGCTCCACCTGTATTTTAAACTATTTTGTCTTTCATCAGATTTTTTTTACTTAATATATGACATGTTATTTTTTTCCAGAAAATCATTTATTTTTTAAGTTTAAATGTTTTTTTCAAGTTGAGATTATAGGACACGTGAGAAGTGCTGGAAATGTTTTTATAGCACTATGGAATGTATTTCATGATTATGAATTGTTTGACCTGAAAAAGATTCTGAACATAGTGATATAAATTTTCAAAGTTAAACTCTCATTATTGAAAAGTCAAGGTTCCATCTTTCCACTATAGGTCTGCTTTTGAAAGCAATGCAGGTAGAACACTTTAGTTTTGTTGCCTGAGTCCTCAAAACCTGCATTGATAAGCACTAGTCTTTTATTAACTAATAATTTTTCAAAAAGACTATAAATATGTACTGAATGTAAAGATTTAGAAATATATATATATATATATATATATATATATATTTTAACAAATCTAGGAAAAATGTAGGGAAGCTATATACTTACAGCTACATACATGCTGATATTTTTAAAATTGAACTGATAGTTGACAGTTGTGTCAGATGAGAGCACTAGGAAGCAGATATTCAGACAGTATAAAGATGTCAAACATCAGGGGGTAATGACTAAGAAAGGAAGGCATGGAAGAAGCAGGATTGTGCAGGGATAGTCTCAGTCTTCAATGCAGATCTGACAGAAGCTCTCACAATGGACAGTTCTGGAGCAAAGATTGTCTATTATGAAAATCTTGTGTTGGGCTATTTTGCCCAGACATTGGTTGGGGCTGCTTGAAAATATGGTGGCCTCAGCACGAAAGCTGAAGCATATTCTAAAGGTGTTGTAGTTGGGGACTATCAGCCAACTACACTCCTTGCATTGGAACAGCTGGTTCTTTGTTCGAGGAGACCTGAGCAGAGGACCTTCAGGGCTGCCACAATGGTGATGATAATAGTTATCACTGAGTAATTCCTACTCTCCAGACACCACAGGTTCTCTTTACGTATATTATTTGTAACCCTTGCATCACAGTCCCTAGCAATACAATAACCTTCATTGTTCAAATAGGAAAATTAAAAGATAGCCAGTAAGTTAGAGGCTGATGTGTTCAGTTTATTGTAAATACACTCATAAATATTTCTGATGAAAATTTTCCTAAAAAATATTCCATATTATGTCTTGTACAAACAATCAGTTTAAGAGATTTTAAGCCAAAAGGGAAAGAAAGAATGAAAGTAAGATTCCAGACTTGAGATCTTATAATAGACACCTATTCAAAAAGAGCATTTATCAGAAGGAAATGGTTGTTTCATGGAATCTAAAGGTTGAAAAGGCAGCTAATTTCTAGAAATAAAGCTGCCTGTCTCTCTGACTATCACTTACTTTCTACTCTACCTTTCTTCCGATTTCTTTGCTTTTGCTATCCCAGATTTTCTCTCTTTCTCAGTCTCAAGCTCTGTCTCTTTTCCTTGGTCTCTGTCTTGATCTCTCTCACTGTCCTCATCTCTCTTTCTCTCTCAATCTCTGCTTACAATCTATGTTGGTCTCTGTCTCCTCTCTCTCTCTTTTTTCCTCTCTCCTTCTCTTAGTCGTCTTCTTTTTCTCTCCTTCTCTTTTGCTTTTCATTCTCCCTCTCTTACCTCCTCTCCTTTTCTCTACCTCTTCCCTCATCTCCTCTCCCTTCCCCTCTCTTTCCTTCCTCCCTCTCTCTCTTTTGGTCTCTCCCTTCCTCGCTTTCTTTCACTTTCTTTAGATCTTGGATTTTGTCTGTTTCTCTCCTCACTCTTTCACTCTTTCTTGCTTTGTCTACCTGTCTGCCTGCCTGCCTCTTTGTATCTGCAAGAAGTAGAAAATGAGCCTACATCCTACTTTATAATTTCTTTAATTTTGATGTTCCATAAATGAAAGTATCTATATACATTTAAACTTATATATTTTAAGCCAATTATCCTTGCTACATATGTTTTCATACCTTCAGAAATAATTTATAATCTCTTTCCACAAAAAGTACAATAATATGCTAAGAATTAAATGCTGAAAGTAAAATATCTTTCTTAGCAGTTAACAAAGATAACCAAGGTACTATTTCCTAACTCAACACTCTAATTAGCTTTTCTTCCTAAATTAACCAAAATTTCAACCAAGATATTCTCAAATAGTTGCTGTGCCATATAGAGTTTTCTTGGACATTGTTTGATCTAGCTCAAGTGAGAAAATTCTTTAGTTTCCTGTGAGGTAGTTTAAAATTTAATAAACAGGGCCAGGTGTGGTGGCTCATGCCTGTAAACCCAGCACTTTGGGAGGCTGAGGCAGGTGGATCACGAGGTCAGGAGTTCGAGATCAGCCTGGCCAATATGGTGAAACCCTGTCTCTACTAAAAATACAAAAATTAGCTGGGCGTGAGGGCATGTGCCTGTAATCCCAGCTACTCGGGAGGCTGAGGCAGGAGAATTGCTTGAACCCCAGGGGGTGAAGTCTGCAGTGAGCTGAGATCACGCCACTGCACTCCAGCCTGGGCAACAGAGCAAGACTCTGTCTCAAAAAAAAAAAAAGGAAAAATTTACTGAACAGATTGAGGATTTTTTTTGTATTGCATATTATGATGTAGTCAACTAACTTTAAATTGTAGTTTTACTATACTAAAGTAGTTTATTTCTGCTGTCTAATCCCTATTTTATAAAAACATTTATAGAAAACAAATTCCAGTACTTCCGGTAAGAAAAAGAGAGGCCTTTTAACAAGTACTCCGTCGTCAGAGACAACTGGTTTTGTGGTAAGCATTAGCATTTGGCACTTGTACTATCTGTTTTCTGGCTCCTTCTCTCTCCATTATTCTGTTTTTCTCATATCAGGGGTATATCCTATAGAGAATAATATCTGTGTTTTTCTGTTGCTAAAGCACACTTTCAATGGAAGTACTCTGTATACTCTTATACATGCAAGAGAGAAGGAGAGATTAGAGTACTGCAGCAACAGCCAGGATTCTTCTTTATTTTCCCTTCAGTTTAAAAAATTGTGGTGAAACATATGTAACATAAAATTTATAATTTTAACCATTTTTAAGCGTACAGTTGAAGTGCATTCATTCACATTGTTATGTAACCATCACCACTCTTAATCTCTAGAACTTTTTTCATCTTGCAAAGCTGAAATTTCATATTCATTAAACAGTAACTTCCTAATCCTCCCTACCCCAGCCCCCAGAAATTACCATTTTACTTTCTGTTTCTATGAATTTGATAATGCTAGGTACCTCATATAAGTAGAACCATACAGTATTTGTCCTTTGTGTTTAGCTTATGTCACTAGCATGGCATCTTCAGGTTCATCTATGTTACAACATGCATCAGAATTTTATTTTTAAGGATGAATTGATATTTCATTGTATGTATATGACACATTTTGTTTATCCATTCGTCTACTGATGGAGAATTTGGTTGCTTCTGCCTTTTGACAATTGTGAATAATGCTGCTATGAACATGGGTGTACAAATATATGTTTGAGTTGCTGCTTTCAACTCTTTTGGGCATATATCTAGAAGTGGAATTGCTAGAGCATATGGTAATTCTATTTTTAACTTTTTGAGGAACCACCACACTGTTTTCCACAGTAGCTGCACCATTTTACATTCCCACTAGCAAATGCACAAGGGTTCCAGTGTTTCTACATCCTTACCAGCACTTATTATTTTCTATTTTTTTTTTGTAATAACCATTCTTATGGATGTGAGGTGGTATCTCATTGTGATTTTTGGTTTGTATTTCCCTAATAAGGATGGTGTTGAGTATGTTTTAATGTGTTAATTAGATATTTGTATATCTTCTTTGGGAAAATGTCTATTCGAGTCCTTTGTTTATTTTTGAATTTTTAAAATTGTTGAGTTGTAGTTCTTCATATATTTGGAATATTAACCCATTACTCAATATATGATTTACAAATAATTTGCCCCCTTCCGTGGGTTGCCTTTTCACTCTGTTGATAGTGTCCTTTGATGAACAAATGTTTTTTACTTTGTCATAGTACAATTTATTGTTTTCCTTTGTCACCTGTTCTTTTGGTGTCATATCCAAGATATCATTATCAAATCCAATGTCATGCAGTCTTTTCTCGATGTTTTCATTTCTCTATGTTTTCTTCTAAGAGTTCTATAATTTCAGCTTTCACCTGACCAGGATTCTTCTTAGGTTCAACTAAATAACAGGAATACAACTTGCCAGCAACACATCATCAGGTGTTCCTCTTCAGTGTGAGCAATCCTCATAGAGGTCTATGCAGCAGCTTACATAGCAGTGTGGGGACTGCTCAGGCACAAGGAGATAAAATCCAGTATCTTTTGTAACAACACGTATACGTAATGTCCATGGTCTCCACAAAGGACATGTGTAATTGCAATGTTCCTGCACTCAGGGAAACCCAAAGTATTTTAGCTTTTATAGTGCAATACTTGTTTATTTATAGTGTATTTATAGTTCTTCCCAGAGATGCAATTTTCCAATCAGACATTATTTACCATAAGCAACGTTGCCTAGTAACGCAGTTGACATTCTTACATTTATCAGGTTCCTAGGGGAAAAGAGTTACAGAGATAACCAAAGATGAGATGCTCGTGATGGGAGAAAGTGTTTTGTTAATACTCTGCTTACAGTCTTTCCAGCAGTCTAAAAATCAATACTTTTTTAAATAAATGAGTGTCTCATTTTTCATTCATTCTTGATTGGTATTTGGAGTTAAAGTGTACTGATGAACAACAAATGTACCAAAATGATTTTTTTGTGGCAAAACTAATTTAGTGACTACTTTATAAATATTGACATATTTTTAAAACTGAGGTACAATTTACATTTTATAAAACTTACTATACTAAAGTGTATAATTCAGTGGTTTTTAGCATACTTACAAACTGTGCAGCTATCGCCACAATCCTGTTTAAGAACATTTTCATCACCCCATTCATTAGTAGTCATTCCTCATTCCCCCATCCCACCCTCCAGTTCCAAGAAACTACTGATTTAGTTTCTGTCTCTATAGGTTTGCTCTTTCTTAATATTTCATATAAATGAGATCATATAACATGTGGCCTTTTGTGCCTGGTTTCTTTCACTTAGCACAATGTTTTAAAAGTTCATCTATGTTTTAGCAAGTATCAGTACTGCATTTCTTTTTTTATGACCGACGTATTAGTCTGTGTTTTCAGTTGTCTTGACTATATACAGTTATCCCTCAGTACCCATGCGGAATTGGTTTCAGGACTTCTCAAAGATACCAAAATATGTGGATGCTAAAGTTCCTGATATAAAATGGCATGGTATTGTTTTTTTTAATGTAACCTATGTGCATCCTGTATACATTAAATCATCTCGAAATCAATCGGTCATCTTTTTTGAAATTTTGAATTTGGTAGAGAAATATGTGATTTCAATAATCTGACAGAAAAATGGATATGGTGCTTAGGAGAGAGTTCTATGTTAGAGATAGTGATTTTAAAAATCTTTGTTGTTCAAATGGTAGGCAAGAACATAAGGGAAGAATGCTGGGAAGTTTACATTTAAAGGAAGAGCAGGGGAAATTATTATAGGAAGCATGGTTGCTGGATAAATAAATTTCATTTAGTAGGCACTTGATAAGTGTTTGGATGACGGAATAGAAAAAAAACATGTTTCATAGCAAACAAAAATCCCTAATTAAAAAATAACTTTAAAGTGAAAGAATGTTATAACCTTCTTTACGGATTGAGTTGTCTCTGAACATGCATCTTTTGAAGAGTTATTTCCAAATGTCAATAATTACATTTATTCAGATGAAATTGTTTCTGTGTCAGGTTTACAGGAAAATGCTTCCAATGATATGGTATTTTAAAACTTTAATTACTTAAAAACCACTGCTTTTGCAATATTTAACTTCTACAGAAGAATAATATATTCTTTTATAGATTGATTTGTCCTCAGTGCAAAAAGCATCTTGTGAAGAACTGTTCCCAAATGTCAGCAATTACGTTAATTCAAATGAAATTGTCCCTATGTCAAGTTTGCGGGAAAATTCTTCAAATGAGGTAGTATTTTCTATTTTTCTTTCGATTACTAAAGAAAACAATTACTGTTACAATAGATACTTTGCATATGAGGTGCCTTAAGAAATCTCTTAACTCATCAGTTACATAATTTGCTAATATTTTCTTCTATTCTGCGAGTTACCTTTATACACTTTGGTTAGGGTCTTTGATGTCCATGAAGGACAATTTGTCTGTTTTTTCTTTTGTTGCCCATTCCTTTGGTGTCCTGTGCAAGAAATCATTGTCAAATCAAATGTCTGAAGCTTTTACCTTATATTTTCTTTTCTTTCTTTTTTTTTTTTCAGACAGAGTCTTACTCTGTCCTCTATGCTAGAGTGCCAAGGTACAATCAAGGCTTACAGGCTCACTGCAGCCTTAGCTTCCAGAACTCAAGTTATTCTCCCACCTCAGCCTCTCAAGTAGCTATGACTATAGGTGTACACTACCATGCCCAGCTAATTTTTTGTATTTTTTGTAGAGGCAATGTTTTGTCATGGCGTCCAGGCTATTGCCCTGTATTTTCTTCAAATGTTTTTAGTTTTAGGTCTTGCATTTAGGTTATTGATCTATTTTGAGTTAATTTTTGTGTATTGTGTTAGGTAAGGGTCCAATTTCACTCTTTTTCATGTGGATATCCAGTTTTCTCAGCATAATTTGTTGAAAAGACCATCCTTTCCCCCAATGAATGATCTGGCACCCTTGCCAAAAGTCATTTAACTATACATGTGAGGGTTTATTTCTGAGCTCTCTATTCCGTTGATTTATGTGTCTATCTTTATGTTAGTACCATATGGCTTTGATTACTGAAGCTCTGTGCACTTTGAAGTCAGGAAGTGTGAGTCCTCCAGCTTTGTTCTTCTTTTTCATTATTGTTTTTACTATTCAGGATCCCTTGAGATTCCATGTGAATTTTAAGATGGGGTTTTCTGTTTCTGCAAAAAAAAAAAATCACTGGGTTTTTGATAGAGATTGAATGGAATCTGTAGATCACCCTGGGTAGTAATGGCATCTTAACAGTATTACATCTTCCAATCCATAAACATGGGATGTGTTTTCATTTATTTATGTCTTCTTAATTTATTTTACCAATGTTTTGTAGTTTTCATTGTGTAGGTCTTTGACTTATTTGGTTAATTCCTAAATATTCTTTTGGATGCTATTATGAATTGAATTGTAATTTATTTTTAGATTGCTCATTGTTAATATGTAGAAATTCACCTGATTTTTGTTTTGATTTTGTGTCCTGCTAATTTGCTGAATTCATTTATTCTAACAATTTTTAATTCAATCTTTAGAGTTTTCCGCAATGATAACATGTTATCTGTGAACAGAAATAATTTTACTTCTTGCTTTACAATTTGGATGCCTTTTATTTCTTTTTCTTGCCTAGTTGCTCTGGCTAGAACTATCAGTAGTATGTTGAAAATGCAGACATCCTTGCCTTTTTCCTCATCTTAGAGGAAAAGCTTTCCATCTTTCACCACTCAATGTGATGTTTACTGTGGAGTTTTCATATATGGCCATATTAGTTTATTTTCACATTGCTATAAAGAAATACTTCAGACTGGGTAATTTTTAAAGAAAAGAGATTTCTTTGTATAAAGAAAAGAGGTTACTTATGGTTCCTCAAGCTGTACAGGAAGCATGATTCTGGCATCTGCTTCTGGAGAAGCTTCAAGAAGCTTCCAATTATGGTGAAAGGCAAAAGGGGAGCAAGGCATCTTACATGACCAGAGCAGGAGGAAGAGGGAAAATAGGGAGGTGCCACCACACTTTTAAACAGCAAGGTCTCACAATAACTCCCTCACTAGAACAACAAAGGCATGGTGCTAAACCACTGGGGCCCACCCCCAATGGAGTACCACTCCCATGATCCAGTCACCTCTCACCAGGCCCCACCTTCAACACTAGGGATTACAATTCAACATGAGATATGGAGAGAGACATGAATCCAAACCATATCAATGACTTTTATTATGTTGGAGTAGTTTCCTTCAATCCCCAGTTTATTGTTTTTATCACAAAATGGTATTGGGGTATTGAATTTTGTCAAATGCTTTTTTGGCATCAATTGAGAAGATTGCATGATTTTTTCCTTTTATTCTGTGTGGTATATTACAGTGATTGATTTTTTTTAAAAAAATTTGCCAAATTAAGCAGAAACATTGATTGGTTTTTGTATGTTGAACCATCCTTGCATTCCAGGAATAAAATCCATTTAGTCATGGTCTATAATCCTTTTAATATGCTGCTGAATTCGGTTTTCTAGTAATTTGTTGAGGATTTTTGCTTCAATGTTCATAATGAATATTGGCCTGTAGTTTTCTTTTCTTGTAGTGTCCAGGAAAGACACTTTGTTTGACTTTGGATAATGCTGGTCTCATAGGATGAGTTATGAATGGCTTCTTTCTCTTTAGTTTTTTGGAAAGTTAGAGAAGTATTGGTATTAATTCTTTAAATGTTTGATAGAATTGACCAGGGAAGCCAACAGAATTAGGGCATTTCCTTGTTGGGAGGTTTTTCATTACTGATTCAATCTCCTTACTAGTTCTATAGGTCTAGTCCAGTTTTCTATTTCTACATGATTTAGTGTTGACAGGTTTTGTGTTTATAGGTATTTGTTTATTTCATCTAGGTTATCAAATTTGTTGGCATACTATTATTCATAATACTCTCTTGTAATCCTTTTTTGAGTAGAATTGGTAGTAATGTCACAACTTTCATTTCTGATTTTAGTGATTTGAAGTCTTCTTTCCCTTTTTATTAGTATTTTTTAGCTAAAGGTTTGTCAGTTTTGTTGCTATTTTCAAAGAACCAATTTTTTGTTTTATTGATGTTCCTTATTTCTGTTTTTTATTTTCTTTACGTCAGCTCTAATCTTTATTATTTCCATCCTTCTGCTAGCCTTGGGTTTAGATTGTTCTTCTTTTCCAGTTCCTTAAGTTGTAAAGTTAGGTTGTTGATTTGAGACATTTCTTGTTTTTTAATTTAAGCATTTATAGCTATAAATTTCCCCTTAGCACTGACTTCACTAAATCCTATAAATTTGGGAATGTGGTATTTTTGTTTTCATTTGTCGCTAAGTATTTTCTAATTTCCCTCGTGATTTCTTCTTTGG
The DNA here is from genome assembly GCA_963573385.1 of Cacajao melanocephalus. Taxonomy (NCBI): domain Eukaryota; kingdom Metazoa; phylum Chordata; class Mammalia; order Primates; family Pitheciidae; genus Cacajao; species Cacajao melanocephalus. Next base: position 3,056 of record CAUYLG010054507.1, on the reverse strand, counting down.
CCCACTGGTGTTTAAGACCATGTTCTTTAATTTTTACAGTTTGGTGAATTTTCTAGTTTTACTTCTGTTTTTTATTTATGACTTCATTCTATTTTGGTCAGACAAAATCTTTGTATGATATCTATTTTTTGAAATATATTGAGACTTAATTTATGGCCTGATACATGGTCTATCCTGTAAAATATTCCATATGCACTTGAGAAGAATATATATGCTTTTATTTGAAAGAGTGTTCTGTATGTATGTTATATATAATTTGATTTATTATGTTAAGTTCTCTGTTTTCTTATTCCCTTCTGTCTGGTTATTCTATCGATTATTGAGAGGGAGGTTTTGAAGTCATCAACTATAATTATAGAATTGTCTGTTTTTCCCTTCAGTTCTGTCAGTTTTTACTTCATATATTTTGATGGTCTGTCATTCATTGTGTAAATGTTTATAATTGTTATATATTCTTGCTATCGAGTATTTTATTAATATATAATGTTCATCTTTGTCTCTTATAAGCTTTTGGTTGAAACTTTATCTGATATTATTGTAGCTGCTCCTGCTCTCTTTTGGTTACTATTTACGTGGAGTATTTTTCTTATTCTTTCAATTTATTTATGTCTTTAGATGTAAAGTGAGTCTCTTATAAAGAACATACGGCATATATTTTTATCCATTCTGCCCATCCAAGCTTTGCTATTGGATAATTTAATTCATTTATTTAAAATACTTACTGATAAGGACAGACTTATTTTTGTCATTTTGCTCATTGTTCCCTATATGCCTTTATCTTTTTTGCCCTTCACTTTCTACATTACTGCCTCTTCTTTTGTGGTTAATTGATTTTTTGTAGTGAAGTATTTGAATTTATTTCTTATTTTCTTTTGTGTACATTCTGTAGCTATTTTCTTTGTAGTTACCAGAGGGGTTACCTTGAGCAGTCTAAAGTTATGATACTCTAATTTGACTTTATTTAGCAGTCTAAAGTTATGATACTCTAATTTGAATTTATGGTTAACTTTAATGACATGCAAAAACTTTGCCCCTTTACATCTCTGTCCCACCCCTTTCAGATGATGTTAACATTTTATACATCAGATGCCTTAAAACATAAATTAATAATTTTTTGAGATGGAAACTTACTGTATTGCCTAGGCTGGAGTGCAGTGCACACTCACTGCAACCTCTGCCTTCCAGGCTCAAGATATCCTCTCAAGTTGGCTTCCTGAGTAGGTGGGGCTACAGGCATGCACCATCATGTCCAGGTAATTTTGTATTTTTTGTAGAGACACGGTTTTGTCATGTTTCTCAGGGGGCTGGTCTCTAAAACTCCTGGGCTTAAGTGATCTGCCTGCCTTAGCTTCCCAAAGTACTGGGATTACTGTACCCAGACAATAATACTTTTAAGCACATCAGTCTTTTTAAATTATGAAAATAAAATGTGACTTACCAACCAATGTTGCAATAATACTAGCTCTTATATCATGAAGAATGCAGTGATTAGCTTTTGGAGTTTTTATTATCTGAGGATATCTTTGTATACGGACAAAGGAAAGATAAATATAAAAATCTTGGATTTTCTTTTTAGAACTTGGTAGACATTAATTTGTTGTTATATTTCAGAGGTTTCTTTGGTTACTGATATGGATTGGCTGTGTCCCCACCCAAATTTCAACTTGAATTGTATGTCCCAGAATTCCCATGCATTGTCTGGGAGGGACCCAGGGGAAGTAATTGAATCATGGGGGCTGGTCTTTCCGGTGCTATTCTCATGATAGTGAATAAGTCTCACAGGATCTGAAGGGTTTATCAGGGGTTTCTGCATTTGCTTTTTCCTCATTTTCTCTAGCCACCATGTAAGAAGTGACTTTTGCCTCCTGTCATGATTCTAAGGCCTCCCAAGCCATGTGGAACTGTATGTCCAATTAAACCTCTTTTTCTTCCAAGTCTCAGGTATGTCTTTTTCAGCAGAGTGAAAATGGACTAATAGAGTAAATTGGTACCAAAGAGTGGGGTGTTGCTGAACAGATACCCAAAAATGTGGAAGCAGCTGTGGAGCTGGGTATCAGGAAGAGGTTGGAACAGTTTGGAGAGCTGAGAAGAAGACAGGAAAATGTGGGAAAGTTTGGAACCTCCTAGAGACTTGTTGAATGGCTTTGACAAAAGTGCTGATAGTGATATGAACAGTAAGGCCCAGACTGAGGTGGTCTCAGATGGAGATGAAGAACTTATAGGGAACTAGAGCAAAGGTGACTCTTGTTGTCTTTTGGCAAATTAGCAAAGAGACTGGCAGCATTTTAACCCTACTCTAGAGATTTGTGGAACTTTGAATTTGTGAGAGATGATTTAGGGTATCTGGCAGAAGAAATTTCTAAATAGCAAAGCATTCAAGAGGTAACTTGGGTGCTATTAAAAGCATTCTGTTTTTTGTTTGTTTGTTTGTTTGTTTTTTGAGATGGAGTCTCACTCTGTCACCAGGCTGGAGTGCTGGGGTGCGATCTTGGCTCACTGTAACCTCCACCTCCCGGGTTCAGGTGATTCTCCTGCCTCAGCCTCCTGAGTAGCTGACACTACAGGTGTCTGCCAACATGCCCAGCTAATTTTTATATTTTTAGTAGAGATGGGGTTTCACCATGTTGGCCAGGATGGTCTTGATCTCTTGACTTGTGATCCTCCTGCCTTGGCCTCCCAAAGTGCTGGGATTACAGGCATGAGCCACCATGCCTGCCCAGCATTCTGTTTTTTTTTTTTTTAGAAAGAAAAAGAGAGAAAAGAAAGAAAGAAAGAGTAAAAGAAAGAAAAAAAAGAATGAAAGAGAGAAAGAAAGAGGAAGAGAAAGAGGGAGAGAGAACAGGATTCTTGTTCTATTGCCCAGGCTAGAATGCAGTCTAAAAATGGGTATTAAAAACCTCCTTTATGCCAATAATTGTGCTTAACAATGGAGACAGGAAGGAATAAGGGATGAAGATAACAAACAAGCAGCCAACCAATATTTTATTTAAACCTGTGAAATGCTATGCAATTGCTGAGGAGTGATTTACTTCCAATTATGTGGTCACTTTTAAAAT
>CAUYLG010054506.1:0-12088 GCA_963573385.1 Cacajao melanocephalus | reverse complement strand
AGCCCAAGGAGGTGGGAGTGTTGGAATCCCTCCTTGGCTGGAGGCTGGGGCCTGGATGAGCTGACCGCCCCGGTCACCTTGGATGCTCCCTTCCCATCTCCCTGGAGGCCCAGCCCTTCCCTCAGGCCCTGAAATCTTAGGGGATCTGGTCCCTGCAGACAGGAACAGGGAGCCTGGGGTTATGGTTTCTCTTGAAACCACAGAGACCTGGGTTAGAATCCCAGCTCTCCTGTTTGCTGTCAAACCTTGAAGAAGTCCCCTGACCTCTCTATGGCAGTTTCCTCTTTTGTAAAATGGGTTGATGAGGATTAAATGCTTTAATGTACCTCAAGTGCTTAGCCCAGGGCCTGGCATACAGTAGGTGCTCAATAAAGGCTTATCCTTTCTCCACTGTCTCTGTCATCCTGCACATCCCTGTGATTCGTAGTTTACATACAGCTTTACACATATCACCTCCCTTGCGGCAAAGCTTGAACCTTCCCCTCCAGAGGCTGCTGCATACAGTAGGTGTGCAATAAATGCCTGCTGTGGTTGACTAAGAAACCAGTTGCTGCTGTTCTGTGGGGATCTGGGCAAACCTAAGTGCTTCCATCTGGGTACCCTAGGAGGCCTGGGATGGAGGCTGTGCCAGGCTGGCCTCAGTGGCGGTGAAGCCATTGATTCCACAACGCGTCCCTTGTTTTTCCTTCTCCTCAAGTCAGCAGGACACCTGGTCCTCATTAGGGGCTAATTACTGGCCAGCTATGGGCCCGAGGCTGGGGGGCTGTTGGAAGACTGTGTTTGGAGGAAAAGAGCTTTCTTTTCAGGAATGAAAAAAAGAAGAGAGAACGCTTCTGCTCTATGAATCAAAAATTTGGGTGAAGATCTCCGCAGGCCCCATCTCCCCCGCTCTTTCCCCTCCCCATCTTCCCTGTTCTCCACCTATACAGATATCTGTGGAGCCTCCAGACAGGGCGCTCCTGCCCACAGCTGAGATTCTAGTTGGGATTAGCTGTGAGCTTCCCCTTGCCTTGTTGCTAGCTGGGCAGAGAAACACAGGCCTGGAAGATAACGGCAACCAGCAGGATGGTAACAACCTGGCTGGAGCAACTCTGCTGGGGCTTCCCAGTTTACTAAACATTCACGTGGTCTCTTGACAACCTTGGGAAGTGTGTGTGTTGGGGGACAGTGTCCCTGCTTCCAGATGAGGAAAAAGAAAAAATGGAAGATTTAGATGATCTGCAATGATCATATGTTTCTGTTGCTGAGGCTGGAACATGGTGGCAGTCATGGCTCACTGCAGCCTTGACCTCCCAGGCTCAGGCGATTCTCCCACTTCAGCCTCCTGAGCAGCTGGGACCACAGGCAAGTGCCATCATGTCCAGCTAATTTTTTTTTTCTCATAAATAGAGATAGGACCTCACTATATTGCCCAGGCTGGTCTGAAATTCCTGAGCTCAAGCTATCCTTCTGCCTCAGCTTCCCAAAGTGCTGAGATTATAGGCATGAAGCACTGTACCCAGCCCATATGTTTCTCTGACTCCTGACCTCAGGTGATCTGCCCACCTCTGCCTCCTAAAGTGCTGGGATTACAGGTGTGAGCCACTGTGCACGGCCCCATCTATTTCTTTTATAGTGAAAATAACATTTTGTGAAAAGTACTAGGTGTTCTTTACACATTTGAGATTACGCTATTAAATGCTGAGATCTCAGTTTTTAATATTGTTGCAAATCTGCCCCTTTTTTTCTTGAGATGAAGTATCCCTCTGTCGCCCAGGCTGGAGTGCAGTGGTGCAATTTTGGCTTACTGCAACCTCTACATCCCGGGTTCAAGCGATTCTCCTGCCTCAGCCTCCCAGGTAGCTGGGACTACAGGCAAATGCCGCCATATCTGGCTAATGTTTTGTATTTTTAGTAGAGATAGGGTTTCACCATGTTAACCAGGATGGTCTTGATCTCCTGTCTTCATGATCCGCCCACCTTAGCCTCCCAAAGTGTTGGGATTACAGGCATGAGCCACCGCGACCAGCCTATGTATTTCTTTTCATATTTCTCTTTATTTCTGCATATATATATATATATAACATTGTTACTTTATGCTCTCTCTGATAATTCCAGTATCTCTCTGATAATTCCAGTATCTGTGTTTACAGAGTCTATCTGTTGTTTCTGCTGGGTCTCAGAGTGTAATGTTTCCTTGTGGTGTTTATGAATTTTTTAAACTAGAGATCTCATTTTCTTTTCTCTCTTTTTTTTTTTTTTTAAAGAGATGGAGGTCTCTCACTACATTGCCCAGGCTGGTCTCAAACTCCTGGCCTCAAGTGCCTGGATTCTAGGCATGAGCTACCACGCCCAGCCAAGATGTTCCTTTTCCTTGGAACTTGATCAACACAAAATCCTGAGGCCTGGTTGGTTGTGTTCCTCTGGGGCAGATTCTCAACCAGGCACACTTCTAGCCCCAAGGACACATTTCAGTGTCCTGAGACATTTCTGGGTGTCACAGCTGTGTGTGCCTGCGCATGTATGTCCCTGCGCACGCTACGGGCACCTCGTGGACAGAGACCAGGGATGCTGCTCACATCCTGTAAGGAGACTGACCCTCCAGCGTCACCAGGGCGGGTTCCAGGCAGGGTCTGCATGTGCCTCTGCCAGCCACTTAGACCCTGCCACCCGGGACCACTTTACCTTCTCCCCTCGTGGTCTCCAGGGCCACACTCCAGCCTGATTTCAAGCCGTAAACTTGGAGGACCTATTTTTCTTCACCTTGCATGGAACCCCAAGACTGAGAGGCAGTTTTTCCAGAGATGCCATCCTGTCTCACATATCTGCTTTAGCTGTGGGGTCCAGCTCTACGTGGGTGGTCTCCTGATGAGGTCACCCTGGGGCAGACACTGTTCTGTCTCCTGCTTCCAGTCCTGTAAAGTTGCCAGGAAACCCAAGGGCATGGGAGGCACCTTCAAAGGCAGACATGGGAAGGCCCTGGTGGGCAGCCCTCAGCCTCCTAACGGGGAAGGGCGTTCTCCTGGTCTGCCGCTGGCCCACACACTGCGCTGCAGTCCACCTGGTGCTGGCGCTGTGGGGCACAGTCCTTCACGACCTGCTTCCTTTCCTGCCAGGAGGTCCAGGCCTGGCGTCTTTATATCCCCTGGAAAGCCCACTCCCATCCTCAGGGGAGGAGGGCAGCTGCATGCTGGGCTGGCTTGGGCCTCTTCTGGGACACCCCTGCAGACAGGGTGCAGGTGGGGACATGGCTCTGTGGGGTTGCAGTGGGCAGGTGAATGTGGAGCTGGTTATGGAAGGGAATTGACCGCTGCCTGCCAGGATCCCTTCTCTGAGACAGGGGTGCCTTGTGGGAGAGTGCACCAAAGTACCCTGGGCATGAGGGGTCCCTGCACTCCCCACACAGGGACCCCGCATTGGGGTCCCTGTGCCCCACACACACTGACCCCACATTGGGGTCCCTGTGTCCCCTACACACTGACCCCACATTGGGGTCCCTGGGGCTCACACACACCCCGCATTGGGGTCCCTGTGCCCCCCACACACTGACCTTGCATTGAGGTCCCTGGGGCCCACAGACACTGACCCCGCATTGGGGTCTCTGCATCCCCTACACACTGACTCCGCATTGGCGTCCCTGGGGCTCACACACACTGACCCCGCACTGGGATCCCTGCACCCTCCCACATGCTGACTCTGCATTGGGGTCCCTGCGTCCCCTCCATACTGACTCCTCACTGGGGTCCCTGTGCCCCCCCACACTGACCCTGCATTGGGGTCCCTGCACCCCACAAACACTGGCCTCGCATTGGAATCCCTGTACCCCCCCCAACACTGACCCCGAATCAGGGGCCCTGGACTGCAGAACCCATCCGTGATGTTGCCATGTCTTGGCTCTGGTGGCACTCAGTACCTCCAGGCCGGGCTGGGCAGGGGCCCCCCACCAGTACCTACCCCAGCACATCAGGAGTGGGCCTGGGTGGGGGGCAGGGAGTGCCACCCAAGGGGACCTGGCCGAGCCTCCTCTTGTACCCTGGGGGTTCTCCTTGTCCTTGGCTCAGGGAAGTGGCTTCTTTCCCCTGAAACCTGGGGTCAGGCTGGGCGTGGGGAAAAAAGAGGGGTGAGCAGGACCCCAGACCTTAGGAATCCTGAGTGGTGGGGCAGGGGGTGGGGGACAGACAGGCTCTGCCTACGACTTGCCTGGGAGCTGTCTAGGGGTGCAGAGTGACCCCCTTCCTGGGTACAGGGCCCTCCTGGGGAGACAGGCTCACAGGTTGTTGCGTGGGACTCAACGTGGGGCAGCGTCCTGGTCAGGATGAGGAAGGCCAGGACGGGGAGGGTCTGCGGGAGGCACACGCAGGCCAAGCTCCCCGATCTGCTGCAGTCAGACTCCCTCAGCCTTGGCAGGGACCGGAATTCCGACCACCATCCCTGGGGCTCCCCTGCCAGGCTTGCATACCCCGCTTAGAGGCCATCCCCACCCCCTCCATCCGCTCCCATCCAAGCGACAGCCACCTTGTCCTGGTGCCCTGGGGAGGGGAAAGCTGGCCTTGGACCCGCATCGCAGCCGCCTGGCGTCCTCTGCTGGCCATTGTCGAAAGTGCAGCCTGGCGTGAGCACCGCCTTTCCCTGGAGACCGGACCCAGGGCAGCATCGCTGGAAACCGCTGGAAACTGCTGGGGCGGCCAGAGATCTGCTAACTCGTGGAGGGATTCCCCCCGTGTCCACTGACAGCGGCAGCAGTAGCTGCAGGCCATGCGGACTCAAGAGAGCCCCAGCCCATGTCAGCACCAGGGGCCAAAACCGAGTCCAGGGCTCGGCGCGGGGTCAGCCTGGGGCAGGCCTGGGGAGGCAAGGGGGACAGGAAGGCGCCCACTCAGGGACTGTGCCTGGGCCTGCCGGGGGTCTCCAGACAGAGAGGATAAGTGCGACGGGGCGCTTGCTCTCGAAGGGCTGAGTGCCAGGCCGGCCCTGGGGGCCCGGTGGCCTCACACGGGCTAGATGAAGGTGGAGTCCAGAGGTCCCAGTCCTGCTGGCTCAGGGCGCGGGCCTCAACAGCTGCTTAATGAGCGCCGACTCCTCCTGCTCCAGCTGTGTGATGCGCTCACTCTTCTCGGCCACCTCCTGGGTGAGGAGTCGGTTCTGCTCCTTCGGCATGAGGATGGTCTGCTGCTGCCAGCCCGGGACGAGGTGGACGTCAGGGCAGGGCAGTGGGTCCGGGGGAGGAGTGGGCAGGGCCCTGCTGGCACAGGCCACAGTCAGCAGCTCCCCCAGGCCCCGGGCTACCTCCTGTACCTCGGGCAGTAGCTGCCCCAGTGGGCGAGGGCTCCCCGCGGCCCCAAAGTGGGCGCGGCCTCTGCTCTGGCCCAGGCGGATCTGGCGCTCCAGCACTCCTGCTGCTGCTGCTGGTGGTATCAGTCGCCGCCCCGCGCCATCATCTCCAAACCCTACAGCAGCACCTCCTCCTGCTCCAGCTCCTGCACACCTGCTTCGGCAGGCCGCAGCCCATGCCGCCGGTGATGGTGAGCCTCCGACGTTGCCCTCGGGCACAGGGCCGCCGGGCATCCCCGGAGTCCGCCTCAGGGGCCCTGCAGGCCGCTACACCTGCGTCCGCGCTCGGGCTCCGCTCCAGCGCCGTGCTCTGGGGCTGCTCCGGCTCCGCAGGGCAGGGCGCCGCCTGGACCAGGTCGCACAGCTGCTTCGGGCTGCTGCCCGCGCCGCTGGGGCCGGCCAGAGAGCGCTCATGCCCAAGGGCAGGGGCTTCCTCTCTAGGACAGGCCGCGGCTAGTAGGGGGGAACGAACACCAGGAGCTGCAGCGGCGGCGGCGGCGACTGGTCCCCGGAGGAGCCGCGGCGCGCTCGAGGCCCGGGGCCGCTGTCAGCCTCAGCAGCTAGGTGCGCAGGCCGGCCACGAAGCGCTCGAAGATCAAGTCGCCGCTGGCCGGGGCCACCTGGCACAGGCCCTGGAGCGCCCCGCGGGGCAGCTCGCGCGCGTCGGCACCCTGCCAGAGGGACTCGATCTCGCGCAGGTGCAGCAGCCGCGCCGCCGGTAGTCCAGGATGTGGAACAGGGTGCGCTGGCTCTGCAGGAAGGCGCGGGGCAGCCCTCATTGCAGGGCGAGGGGGCGGGCTCGGCGGGAGGCAGGCAGCCCTGCTCAGCCATCACGGCTCGGGTCCCCGTGTCCACCCGCGTTCGTTCCCGCGCGGCCCCACGGCGGGGCCAACCCAGCGCGCTCCTGTATTTGTTTTTGATAGAGACAGTGTCTTGTTGTGTTGCCCAGGCTGGTCTCGAATTCCTTGGCTCAAGGGATCCTCCCACCTTGCCCTCCAGAGCGTTAGAATTACAGGCATGAGCCGCTGCGCTGGACAAGGAGGAATTTTATAGGCAGAACACTGTTGAGCCTTGCCATGGCATGATAATGCGGTTTCATTTAAATTTTTCCCCTTCAAACGTTTCTCTTTTTAAAAATTATTAATTCTGGCCAGGCGTGGTAGTGTAAGCCTCTAATTCCAACACTTTGAGAGGCTGAGGCAGGAGGGTCCATTGAGCCCAACAGTTTGGGGTTACAAAGCTGTGATTTCACCACTGCACTCCAGCCTGGGTGACAGACTGAGACTCTATCTCTATATTTTTTTAAAAGACACATAATAATTGTACATAATTTACATAATTGTACATCATTCTAATTGTACATAATAATTGTACAGATTGTGATGTTTCAGTACGTGTACCTCCAAATGTTTCTGAGTGTGGCTCTGAAGTGTCTCTTTTCCCTGATAATCACCACACAGTGTTGATTATTATGTATCAATCCTTTTTCATGTTAATGTCAACTGAGAGGAAATGTAGATCATAAGCAGAAATACAGTTTATTCATTCAACAACCAATTATTATTGGTTGGTATGTGCCAGGCCCTTGTTTAGCAGGATTGGAGCTCTCTATCCTTGAGGAACTGCCCTCTAGTTCTTTGAAAGCAGTTATGAAACTAGAGAGTACCTGTCGAGGAGGAGGACTTGTAATGTGCAATGAGGACAGGGAGTCGAGCTTCTGAATTCTTGGTATACATTGGAGGGTTCATAATATGTTTTCTGAGACATGGAATCAACCTCAATGCCCATCAGTAGTGGATTGCGGAAAGAAAATGTGGTACATATACACCATGGAATACTACACAGCCATAAAAAGGATCATATCTTTCACAGCAAGGTTGGAGCTGGAGACCATTATTCTAAGCGAACTAATGCAACGACAGAAAACTGAATGCCAGCCAGGTGTGCTGGCTCACACCTGTAATCTCAGCACTTTGGAAGGCCGAGGCGGGTGGATTCCTTAAGGTCAGGAGTTTGAGACCAGCCTGGCCAACATGGTGAACCCTGTCTCAACTAAAAATACCAAATTAGCCGGGCACAGTGGCAGGTGCCTGTAATCCCAGCCACTTGGGAGGCTGAGGCAGGAGACTTGCTTGCACCTGGGAAGCAGATATGCAGTGAGCCGAGATCACACACCACTGCACTTCAGCCTGGGCAAAAGAGCGAGACTCCGTCTCAAAAAAAAAAAAAAAAGAAGAAGAAGAAGAAGAAAAAGAACAAATGCCACACCTTATCACTTGTAAGTGGGATCTAAACATTAAGTGCACGTGGACACAAAGAAGTGAACAACAGGCACCTGGGTCTACTTGAGTGTGGCGAGTGGGAGGAGGGTGAGGGTCGAAAAGCTGCCTATAGGGTACTGTGCTTATTACCTGGGTGACAAAATAATCTGTATACCAAACCCAGAGACACACAATTTACCTAGGTAAAAAACTTGCACGTGTGTCCCCGAACCTAAGATAAAAGTTGGAAAGGAAAACAGAAAACAAAAAAACTAACATATGTTTGCTGAAGAATGAGTGAAACTCTTTTGAAATTTTTATTCCTCATATAGCCTACAAAGCAGGTATTGCTTTGCTTGGGGGGATTATCTATAAGATACAGGGATGCTATTCCGAGGCTTTCGGTCAGGGAAGTGCTGAGACTCACTCTCCTGGTTAACTGCAGTGCTGTCTCCAGTGTACTTCATCTGCCTGTAACCACGTGTGTTTATGGATGACGCACACACCCTGGAAATAGCTCTCCCTGGACACGTGTGGGTTCCGCATTCCTGGTTTCAGCCATGCACAAGTTTCCCTAGAGAGGTGTGGCTACATTGTTCCCAGTTATTTATTGTCCTGAGGTGTCACTGTTTAATGTACATTTCCATATGATGGAAATTATATGATTTAATGAGGTTAATGAAGTTGGGGGGTTCATATAAGCCTCTGGCTGTACCTCTCAGAATAGAAGCTCTGCTCTTGGCCTTTATGAAAACCCATCTTGGCCAGGCTCAGTGGCTCATGGCTGTAATCCCAGCACTGTGGGAGGCCAAGGTGGGAGGATCACTTGAGGCCAGGAGTTTGAGACCAACTTGGGCAACATAGCAAGACCCCACCTCTACAGAAGTAATAATAATAAAAATAAATTACCCGGGCATGTTGGCATGTACCTGTTGTTCCAGCTACTTGGGAGGCTGATATAGGAAGATCACTTGGGCCCAGGTGTTTGAGGCTGCAACGAGCTATGGTCACACCACTGCACTCCAGCTGGAGCCATGGTCTTATATATGTCCAGTTTAATCTCTTAAGTACCACAGTGAGTATAGTGGGAAAGCATATGAAATATCTGGGCAAGGCAACAGCTTTTCAAATTGTTTTTCCATGGTACTTTCATTTTGCCTGCTTTTTTTTTCTTTTAGGTTTTTAAGCTAGATTTCTTTTTTCAACTTGTGTCAAGTATAAGAAAGTTGAGGTAGAAAATTTTCCAAAACAAATTTAAGTTTTTTTTTTTTTTTTGAAATGGAGTTTTGCTTTTGTTGCCCAGGCTGGAGTACAGTGTGGTAATCTCAGCTCACTGCAACTTCTGCCTCCTGGGTTTAAGCAATTCTCCTGCCTCAGCCTCCCAAGTAGCTGGGATTACAGACATGAGCCCCCACGCCAGGCTAATTTTAAAATTTTTAGTAGATATGGGGTTTTACCATGTTGGCCAGGCTGGTCTCGAACTCCTGATCTCAGGTGATCCACCCACCTTGGCCTTCCAAAGTGCTAGGATTACAAGTGTGAGCCACCATGCCCAGCTCATTTTCTTAGTCCACATGAAGCTCGGTAAATGCCGGCCTTGGAGGTAATTTTCAAAAAAATTAGAAGCAACTGTGAAAACTTGTGTTTTCAATGGAAATACTAGAAGCATTTGAAGCTGAAAAGTGGTCAGACCTCTCATTGCTATCATGCTGCCCTTACAGTGCTACAAGGATTGGCAAAAGCCCACATCAAAACTTGTGATAATAATAACGGCTCAGCACCACCAACTAGGATGGTTAGAAGCAAAACCAAACAAAATGGACAGCAAGTGTTGGCATTGCTGTTAGGAATGTAAAATGGTGCACCTGCCATGGAAAACAGTTAAGCGGTTTCTCAAAAGATTAAACATAGAACTACCATATTACCTGGAAATTTCACTCCTAAGTATATATTTAAAAGAATTGAAATAGCACCTCAAAGAGATACTTGTACACTCATGTTCATAGCAGCACTATTCTGTCTCTCTCTCTCTTTTTTGGTGGGGAGACAGATTCCCACTCTGTCACCCAGGCTGGAGTGCAATGACATGATTTCAGCTCACTGCAACCTCTGCCTCCCAGGTTCAAGCGATTCTCCTGCCACAGCCTCCCAAGTAGCTGGGACTACAGGCATGCGCTAAGACACCAGGCTAATTTTTGTATTTTTAGTATAGATGGAGTTTTACCATGTTGGCCAGGCTGGTCTCAAACTCCTGACCTCAGGTAATCCGCCCACCTTGACCTCCCAAAATGCTGGGATTACAGGCGTGAGCCACCGTGCCTGGTCAGCAACAATCTCCTCAAGAGCCAAAGGTGGAAGCAACCCAAGTGTCCATCAATAGATGAATAGATGAACAAAACGGTGAATATACATACAATGGAATATTATTCGGCCTTAAAAGGAGGGCAATCTTGATATTTGCTCTACCATGATGGACCTTGGCAACATTCTGCTTCATGAAATAAGCCAGACACAGGAGGGCAGCTGATGTGTGATTCTACTTGCATGAGGTAAATTCATAGGGACAGAAAGTAGAATGCCAGAGGATGGGGAAAGTTGGGAATGGGGAGTTATTGTTTAATGGGTACAGAGTATTTGCTGGGCATGATAACACAGTTTTGGGTTATAGATAGTGGTGCTAGTTACACACAATGTGAATTTACTTAATGTCACTTAATTGCATATTTAGGAATAGTAAAAATAATAAATATTGTTAGGTATTTTGTACCACAATTTTTAAAAAGTGAGGCCAGGTGAAGTGACTCACACCTGAATCCCAGCACTTTGAGAGGCTGCAGCAGGTGGATTACTTGAGCTCAGAACTTTGGGACCAGTCTGGGAAACATGGCAAAACCCTATCTCTACAAAACATACAAAAACTAGCCAGGTATGGTGGCACATGCCTGTAGTCCCAGCAACTCTGGAGGCCGAGGTGGGAGAATTACTTGAGCCCAGGAGGTGGAGGCTGTAGTGAGCCATGATTGTGCCACTGCACTCCAGCGTGGGTGGCAGAATGAGACCTTGTCTCAAAAAAAATTGTCAGTCTAGAGCAGTGGCTTTTTTTTTGAGATGGGGTCTTGCTTTGTTTGTCACCCGGGCTGAAATGAAGTGCTGCAGTCATAGCCCACTGCCACCTCCATTTCCTGGGCTCAAGAGATCCTCCTGCCTCAGCCTCCCGAAGTGCTAGGATTATAGGTGTGGGCTACTGCACCTGGCTGGAGCAGTGGTTCTTAGAGTGTGTTTCTCTGACCACCAACATCAGCATCCTTTGGGAGCTTCTTAAAAATGCAAATTTTCACTGGCTGCGCACAGTGGCTGGAATTAGAACTGGGCACTGCAGTGAGGACGTCCAGATTACAGGCAGCTATTTAAGACTTCATTCTTTGTAGGTTTGCAAATAGCCTCTTAGGTATAATAAGCTCATCATCTTGTACCATTTTATGATATAGGTACCATTATGTGATATAGGTTTTTTTCCTGAGTTTATCTGAGGGTCTTTTTTGATTTTAAAGTATTGATGTAGGCCAGGCATGGTGGCTCACACATGTAATCCCAGCACTTTAGGAGGTTCAGGAAAGCAGATCACTTGAACCCAGGAGTTTGAGAGCAGCCTGGGCAACAGGAGGAGACCCTGTCTCTACAAAAGAATTATAAAGGCCAGGCACGGTGGCTCACACCTGTAATCCCAGCACTTTGGGAGGCCAAGGTGGGGGATCACCTGAGGTTGGGAGTTCAAGACCAGCCTGACCAACATGGAGAAACCCCGTCTCTACTAAAAATACAAAATTAGCTGGGTATGGTGGTGCATGCCTATAATTGCATCTACTTGAGAGCCTGAGGCAGGAGAATCTCTTAAACCCAGGAGGTGGAGGTTGTGGTGAGGCAAGATCGTGCCATTGCACTCCAGCCTGGGCAACAAGAGCAAAACTCCATTCCAAAAAAAATTTTTTTTTGAAACATAAGCCACGCACGCTGGCATGCTCCTGTAGTCCCTGTTACTTGGGAGGCTGAGGTGGGAGGATCATTTGAGCCTCAAAGGCCGAGGCTGCAGTGAGCCATGATTGTGTTACTGCAATACTCCAGGCTGGGCAACAAAGTGAGACTCTGTCTTAAAAAAATAAAAGAAGTATTGGCCTAGCAGGTTTGAAATGGCTGAGATGACTGACGTTGCCTAATTGTATTCTCCTGACCAGCTGCATTCCTTTTAAGGGAGTAATGGAGCTGTGGGTCAAGGAGGCATTCAGGAGGAGTCCTAGTTTCTTGAGTATGTGACTCAGACTCAGGATTGATTCAGTTACCTAGAGAACAGGGTTGGGTCTCAGCCTCAGGAAGAACTAGGGGGCCAGTTAGATTTGGTGCAGATTAGCATCAAGTCTAATCTACAGGCCAGGGCCAGATTAGCAGCAAGTCTGACATGCCACATCCTAGAATTGTGGACTTGAAGTGAACAAGTCACTTCTGTCAGATTCATTTGGGGC
>CAUYLG010054500.1:0-92383 GCA_963573385.1 Cacajao melanocephalus | reverse complement strand
GATTCTAATAAACATATCGCAGCCTCCACCTGGTTGTTCCTGGAATATGTGAAGCAGGCTGCTGCTTCAGAGTTTTTGCGTTGTCATTCCCACTCTAGGGAATACTCACCCCAGATGGCCCCATGCCTCACTCCAGAGATTCTTCCTTTGCTTAGAAGATACCTTAACAGAAAGACACGGCCAGGTGAGGTGGCTCACACCTGTAATCCCAGCACTGTGGGAGGCTAAAGCAGGAAGATCACTTGAGCTCAGGAGTTCAGGACCAGACTAGGCAACATAGAGAAACACCATCTATACAAAGCATTTAAAAAATCAGCTGGGTGTGCCGGGCGTGGTGGCTCATGCCTGAATCCCAGCACTTTGAGAGGCCAAGGCGGATGGATCATCTGAGGTCAGGAGTTCGAGACCAGCCTGGCCAACATGGTGAAATCCCATCTCTATTAAAAATACAAAAATGAGCCGAGTATGGTGGCAGGCACCTGTAATCCCAGCTATTTGGGAGACTGAGGCAGGGTAAAAACTTGAACCCAGGAGGCAGAGGTTGTGGTGAGCCTAGATCTTGCCACTGCACTCTAGCGTGGCTGATAGAGCGAGACTCAGTCTCAAAAACAGAAATCACTACTATAACACCTCATACTTATTGAGGGCTTCCTATGTGCCATGCACATTCTGCATGTTTTACATGTTTCCTCCTGGAATCCTGACCTCTTGCCTGCGCTTTGGGCATGTATAACTGTTAGACCCATTTTACTGATAAGAAAACCGAGGCACAGGGAGTTTCTGGTACTTGTCCAAAGTAACAAGTAGTTAGCAAGTTTGGAGACTGCTCCTCAGAGTCTTTGCTGCCAGCTGCCAGTCTACAGCCTCCACCTCCTGCAGAGTCCAAACCACTGTGTGGGGGCTTTATCTATCCTCAGGGCACTGGGGAACCACAGATTTCCAAGCAAGGGAGTGATGTGATTTCTTTCTTTCTTTTTTTTTGAGACAGAGTCTTGCTCTGTTGCCCAGGCTGGAGTACAGTGGCTTGATCTCGGCTCACTGAAACCTCCGCCTCTTGGGTTCAGGTGATTCTCCTGCCTCAGCCTCCTGAGTAGCTGGGATTACAGGCACCTGACACCATGCCTGGCTAATTTTTGTATTTTTAGTAGAGACACAGTTTCACTATGTTGGTCAAGCTGGTCTCGAACTCCTGACCTCGTGATCCACCCACCTTGGCCTCCCAAAGTTCTGGGATTACATGTGTGAGCCACTGCCCCTGGTGATGTGATTTCTTTCAGTAGGATGTCCTTGGCTGCCATGTGGAGGATGGATTGTAGGGGAAACAGGAGAGCCAAGGGAGACCATAGAGTGCTAGACTGGGAGACAGTGGGGACAGAGAACAGATACAGATTGGAGGAGAAATTGAGGTAGGGAAGAGGCTGACGGCATATACGGGTAGGGGAGGGGGGTTGTTGCTGTGGCTGGTTGGAGGACCATGAAGTGATGGAGAGCCTAGGAACAGGGGCCAGTGGGATGGGATGTACCCAGTTCTGGACAGTGTGTGTTTGAGGTGCCCAGGTGTCTGGGAGACGTTTCAGAGCAGTGGTGGACATGGGGCTGGCAATCAGGGAAGTGGAGAGGACCCTGTGGGGTTCTGAGCCCCCAAAGTGGGAGGTGTATGACTGGAGTGGCAAGCAGAAGCCTGGCCATAGCCCTGGGGACCCCATGGAGATGGAGAAGGAGCAGCCAGCTGAGTAGAAGCAAGGGTTGCTGGACTCTCTGGGAAGAGCACAGGACTGGAAAGGAGTAGCTAACTGGCAGGAAGGGTGCGATAACCACAGGACGTGGCCTGGGGCTGGGGAAGGCCAGGCTCCATCCTGCCCTGCTTCCATAGATTGGAGTCTGTGTTGCGCCCACCTACTGAGAGCTGGGCCTCCAAGGGGCTGACAGGTTCTCCCTGTTGCCTGGCAACTGTGAGAGCTGTTGGCTGTTGCTAGGAGCAGGCTAGAGAGGCCAGAGGAGCGAGGATCGGCTCTCAAGCCTGGGGCGGGGCAACGGGTGAAGGGAAGGGGAGGGGCCCACCTTGGAAGCCAGTTTGTAGTCTGTGGCGTCGACAGACTATATTCTTGGCCATGTGCACCCATTTCTGTAGTGTGTTCTGTGGATCTAAGGCATGTTGGAGGCTGACCTATGTGTGGGTGTATACAACATATCTGTGTCCCTGGTGGGCATTATTTGTCCTCAACATGTTGTGCATCCATGGCAGGGCCTGCCTGAGATTCAGAGCAGTGGTGGACATGGGGACACCATATCCCATGTCTCAGGACAGGAGGGAGCCCTGAGGGAGTCATTGGAGGACTTCCAGGACAATGACTCCTTATTAAGAGAAACATTCAGATAGGGATATACAGACACTCCAGGGAGAATAGCCAGCCTGCGGATTGGGACAAAATGTGTACCAAGGTTTGTTTGTTTGTTTGTTTGAGACAGAGTCTCGCTCTGTTGTCAGGCTGGAGTGCAGTGGCGTGATTTCAGCTCACTTCAACCTCTGCCTCCCAAGTTCAAGCGATTCTCCTGCCTCAGCCTCCCAAGTAGCTGGGATTACAGGCACACACCACCACACCCAGCTAATTTTTGTATTTTTAATAGAGACAAGGTTTCACCATGTTGACCAGGCTGGTCTTGAACTCCTGACCTCAAGAGATCCGCCTGCTTCGGCCTCCCAGAGTGCTGGGATTACAGGCATGAGCCACTGTGCCTGGCCAAAATGTGTACCAACGTTCTAAGGAAGTGGTCTGTGCTAAACAGTGGGCTCTTGTTGGCAAGCACCCTGTCTTGCTTCAGGGACCTTCCCTGTCTTTGGGCTGGGGCCTCCTGGCCTCATGGCACTGGGGCCACACAAAACGCCTTGGTGGGTAATATTTGGCAGACCCTTCCAATGTTTAGTCGAGGTTGGGGCTGTGGGCTCCTCCTGGAGCACAGGATCAGAAAGACTTGAAATGTTCAGATAGAAACACTGCTGCCTCCACCCCACCTTTGCCTGGCCATAGGGTTGCAGCCATTGCCCAGTGGGGACAGGCCACAGGAGGGTGGGATGTGGGTTCATGGCCACCTCCAGACATGGACAGGCCATGGAAAAGACAGATCATAAGATCATGGCCACTTTTGTTTCTAGAAGTCCAGTGGCAACTTCTTCCTCTTTCTTCCCTCACAACTTCCTCACCCTGCCTGTCTGCCCTCCCCTCTTCCTCCCTCTCCACCTTCTCTCCCTCTCTCCCTTTCTCCTTTGGGTTCTGGTTCCCTGGTCCCAGATTGGAGTCCAGGATGGCTGCCTGGAGAAGAATGCCTCCAGGTAGATTGGGGAGGGATGGGTAAGACTTGGATTACTTGAGAAGGCACCCAGCTGAAGGAGACAGCCTAGGCAAAGGTGTAGAGGTGGAAATTTTTTTTTTTTTTTTTTTTTTAGACGGAGTCTCGCACGGTGGCCTAGGCTGGAGTGCAATGGCACGATCTCGGCTCACGGCAACCTCCACCTTCTGGATTCAAGTGGTTCTCCTGCCTCAGCCTCCTGAGTAGCTGGGATTACAGGTGCCCACCACCTGTAATTTCTGGCTAATTTTTATATTTTTAGTAGAGATGGGGTTTCACCATATTGACCAGGCTGGTCCTGAACTCCTGATCTCAAGTGATACGCCCGCCTCGGCCTCCCAAAGTGCTGGGATTACAGGCGTTAGCCACAGCGCCAGGCCTTTTTTTTTCTTTCTCGACTTGCTGCAACCCAGAGGGAGAAGGGGGTAAACCTGCCTTGAGTCTGAGAAAACCGCAGTCCAGAAAGGCTCCTGGGTTCTGTAGATCCCAAAACAAGTTTATTGGGCCCATTAACAAATGACAAAAGACACGCCTTCTCTACCTAACTCTCCCAACTCACTGAAGCTCAGACGGCCGGTTCCTGCTCTGCCCTCGAGGGCACGGGATCCCTACCCTCGCCCTCCCGGCTGTCCCGCAGCACCCAATCGGAGCCCGGCCCCGCCTGCACCGTGCCCAGCGCCGGGTCCCTTCGTTCGGATCCAACCCTATTGCATTTGCTCGGCGGGGCCCCGCCTGCAGCCCAGGCCCGAGCCTGGGCTGCACTTAACTTCGCGCTTCGCTCCACCCTCAAGCCAATCACCAGCCTCTAATTTCCTCTGGCCCCGCCTCCAGACCCGCCCCGGCCCAGTCCCGGGCTTGGTTCGTCCAGGCCCCACCCCCGGCCCGCCCCGCCGTCGGTGCGCGGCGGTCGGGAAGGCGCCTCCCGCAGACGCTCGGAACTGCGGACCCGAGAGCTTCCCGCGTAGGGCTGGTGGTGGGAGCGGAGTGGGTCGGGCGGGGCCGAGCCGGGCCGTGGGCCGTGTGGGGGCCGGGCTGCGGCCGGGCCGGCGGACGGCGGCATGGGGTGCACCGTGAGCGCCGAGGACAAGGCGGCGGCCGAGCGCTCTAAGATGATCGACAAGAACCTGCGGGAGGACGGCGAGAAGGCGGCGCGGGAGGTGAAGTTGCTGCTGTTGGGTGAGGCCGCGTCCCGCAGCTTGAATCCCCCTGGACGAGGACTTTGACCTCCCAGACTAGGGCTTCAAACTCCCAGGCCTGCCTGTACCCCCACACCTAGGCCAGGACCAGGGTTGAAAACTCTAGGTTGGGCTAGACCTTTGATCCTGCCCAGACTCTAGGCCAGATCCCCATCTCATTCCAGACCCCAGACCTCCAAATGCAGTCAACAGTGCCCCAACACCCGCGGTCCAGAGCCCTGCTTGGCCATCCGCCCTTGCTAACCAGCTTCACAGAACTTCCGAGCCCCCGCCATCCTTCCCTATACTTTACCCAAACCCCCAGGACGCCCGCCACTTGTTCCTCAACCCTCAGGCTCCATTCGTTTTCCCCACCTGAGTCTTTTATTCCTGTTGGGCGTGAGCATCCCGCGGGCCCCTGCCAGGCCCCCCACCCACTGCCTCCTTCTCCCTCTGTGCCCCAACCCTAGTCTGGAATCTGTATCCTCCACCTGTGCACTCTGACCCAAGGAACCTCTCGAGTGGGAAACTGTTCTTGAGCCCCCTCTCCAGCTGGAACCCTTTCAGCGAGCCCTGCTCCCTGCTTCCTGCCCTCCAGATCCCTCTCTGCAGACATTACTCCCGAATCCCTTTGATGATCTTCCCTTAAGTCCTCTTACACTCTGGCCTTCCCCAGATCCCTCCACCCCTCCTGCACCAAGTGGGCTGGGCTAGGAGGAGAGAGCCCTGCGTTGGAGAGGGCCTAGGCTGCCCTACGCAGAACCCCCACGGGGCTGGACTGAGGCTCCACTGGTCACACTGGGGGAGGGGGCCAGGCCTCAGGCTTCCCAGGGAGGCTCTGCGGGCTCTATGTTTTACAGTCTGGGAAGTAGGAAAGAGTGTGGAGTTAGGGTTGTGGCTGCCTCCAAGGCCAGGGAAGATGGTGGCTGCTAGAGCGGTGGGGGGAAGTGGAAGTGGTGAGACAGCCGACATATTGCTGCCCCTGCCGGTGGGCCCAGGAGATCTGCTAGTAGGTGCTGGGCTGCCCACACCCCTTCCGGGCTGCAAGGCCTGGGATGTAGCCTCTGAGAGTAGGGGGACTTGTTGGATCTTGGGGCCCTGTGAAGGGGAATGGTGGACTGGCCGAATGAAGAGTTGAGGGGCTAGTTAGGGGTGGGCCAGGGTGCCTCTGAGCATCCCAGCTGGCCTTTCGCAAAGACCATGGGCTTACTTGTCCCCATCCAGCCTCCCACTGGAAGCAGGATTGGTGCCCAGTGGCAGTCTGATTTTGATTTGGGGGTTTTAGAGTTGGGGGGAGGGAGGCTCTTGTAACAGCGCAGCACCGTTGTAGGCTGGGTAGCGCACGGGGAGAGGGGGGTGGCGGGGGGTGTGGCCCCTCGGCTTCAGAACTGTCATGGGGCCCCCAGGCTGTGAAAAGCAGGGCTTTTCACGCTAGGCTTGTGGCCAAGGAACAGCATGTATGTCCATTACAGGCCCATCTGTTGACCGTCCCGGGGGACCCGGCCTCAGGGGCACAGCCCCGGAGGTTTCAAAATGGCATCCGCTTCGCTGCTGCCTCAGGGAGGAAGAGAAGGGGCGGGAAGGGGCGGCGGCCCAGCCTCCTGGGCTGCTTTGCGTTGGGCGCTTGCCTCTTCCTGTCTCTGCTGTGAGTGCGGCAGCGGCAGTGAGTGGGTGTCGACGCGGCGGAATGCCCTTCGCTGCTGCTGCTGCCCGCCGGGCCCGGGGAGGGCACTTCCGGTACCGCTGCCTCCCAGTGCCCAGCCAGAAGTCTCTTCCCAGGCTAATCGCAGTTACTGTGGTGGCGGAGGAGATGTGAGACTGGACCATAGAGCTGGGAGAACCCAGGGCTTCTGTCTAGTTTTGTGTCCCGACACCAGACGGGTCCCCCATCCCACCAGGCCTCGGCTAAGTCAGGTGGGACCTAGCCACTCTTCCCACACTGGGCTTGCAGCAGCCAGGGGTGCAGGGTCTGGCTCAGCACTTTCTAGCCTGGGGAGTTCACCCCAGGATCCCGCCCCTCTGGCCTTTGCTTACTCTGTGAAATGGGCTCCCTGGGTTTGGGCCAAAGGAGTCCCCCAGCTCAGGATGGGGAGAACAAGAGCCTCCTGGTGGTTCTTGTTGGGGTTGTGGCCTGGGGGTTAAGACCTCGCAGAGTGTGTGCTGCAAAGGGCTCCAGCCAAGCTCTGCCTGATACTGACGACCCAATCTGCCTTGGCTGCCTGGGGAGGAATCCTGGCTTGAGCCAAGCCTTTCCCATCCAGGTGCAAGGTGGCGATGGGAGCCCAGCTGTGGCAAGTTCAGGGTGCTGGGCACCTGTCCCATGTAGCGGGAGACTTTGTCCAGGCAACGGGACGCAGGTTGGACAACTGCCAGCCTTCCTTCCCAGCCAGAACCACGCCTACTGCCCCGCCTGCACACTGCCTCCCTCCTTCCCATCCTGGATAGCCCTGCCAGCAGGCGGGCACAGTCCTGTCACCAGGGCAGAGGCTGATGTGATACACACAGAGTTTTCCTGGCAGCTTGGTGGGGGGAGTGGATACCAGTCCTACTCTAGGGATGCTCCCCACTCCTACCCAGCTCAATGTGACTGACCAGCTAGGCCCAGATGGAATCTGGGGCTGTGGTCTGGGCATTTAGGAGAAAGGAAGCCAGAGTATGTGTGAGGGGGATAGTCTCTGATTTGGGATGGGCCTGCATGGACAGCTTCACAGAAAAAGGGGGCAGTGTCCACCATTGGCTCCATAAAGGCTTCAGAATGTAAATATAGCTGTTCTTTCTTGCCCCTGGAAGTTTGCATCTGTTGTTCCCTACTTGATTGTGCTTTAAAGCTTTACTCTGGAATCACCTCCCAGGAGCCTTCCTGGACATCCTCCCTCGACCAAGGCTGGTCGAAACATCTCTGGCTCCCAGCGCTATTGCTGCCCCCCTCAGATACCTGGAGACTGCCGGGCAGGGCTATGTCCTCTTCATTTCTGTGCCCGGCATGGAGCCTGGCATCTACTGGGTGCTTCTCATCTGTTTGTTGAAAGAAGGAAGTATCCTCTGAACCTGATTTTGGGTAGATGGAGGAGTAAACTGAGCAGCAGTTTGGATACTGTGGGCAGGTGGCAGGGACCCACAGGCCTACTGCACGGGCAGTGACCAGCATTGAGGGGACTCTGAGAAAAGCTCTTCAGGCTGTTTCTTCCCAGCCCTGCCACAGGCTATGCTGGCACCTCGGAAACAGTTCTTCCCCCACCCCTTGCGGAACTCCTGCTGAGCAGCCTGCAGCCTGTTCACCTGGGAGAGTGGCTTTGTATTTTTCCAACTCAGGCTGTTTGTGCACTGCTAGAGCGCTGCTGTCTCTGCCACTCCAGTAGCCACTGTAGAGCTTGAGCTGGCTAGTCCCACTGGGGCTGCCTCGCTGCCCTGGGGCTCAGACCAGAGCAATGCTGTGAGAGGCGTGGGACTGGCCAGCGCAGAGACTGCACATAGCAAGGGCTCAGTTAAGTTTACCAAGAGAAAAGAAAGGGAATTTTGTGGCCTCTGTCCTGTCTGTGTCTCTTGCAAAGCGCTGGCATACTATAGATGCCTAATGAGTGTATATGGACAGAATTAAGTGATTGAACATGTCCATGAACAGGGCATAGCTCCTAGGAGAGGGATAAGTTTAATCCTGGAGCAGCCCTAGAGCCTGGTCTAGCAGGAGATAGATGGGAAGGGCTAGCCTGGGATTCTGGCTGGCTGGGTAGTGGGTTAGACTCTAGTGGTGTCTGTGAAGAGGGGCTTCCTGGAGGAGGAGGGGTCTGGTGGACAGCTGTGAAGGATGAACACCATTTGCCAGGGCCAGGCACTGGGGGGGGCAGAGGGACTGACTTGACAAGAGCACTGCAGCAGAAAGACTTGGCCCTTTATTCCCAGGACTTTGGGTGGGTGTTTCCTGGCAGGGTTGTGAGAGGGCCCATCCTCCCTGGACCAGCCCATGGGGTCACCCAGACCTGAGTTTGAATCCCAGTTCCACCTAAGGCATTGGCTGAGAAACTCAGCATCAGCTGAAGCCCTGGAAGGAGTCCTGCTCTCCATTCATGAAACCTGGAGGCAGAGGTGCCTCCCTGCAGCCACAGGTGGTATGGGGACAGTCCACCAAACCTTGGAGGTATGAAAATGGGTGAGGGAGGCCAGGCGCTGTGGCTCACACCTATACTCCCAGCATTTTGGGAGGCCGAGGCAGGCGGAGCACCTGTCAGGAGTCACAGGTCAAGAGTTCGAGACCAGCCTGGCCAACATGGTAAAACTCCATCTCTACTAAAAATACAAAAAAATTAGCCAAGCATGGTGGTGTGTGCCTGTAATCCCAGCTACTTGGGAAGGTGAGGCATGAGAATCGTTTGAACCTGGGAGGTGAAGGTTGCAGTGAGCCAAGATGATGCCACTGCACTCCAGCCTCGGGGACAGAGCAAGACTGTCTCAAAAAAAAAGAAAGTGGATGAGAGACCCACTGCTGAGAGTTTGGTGGGAAGGAGGCTCCCATCCTAGAGGCTGCCTAGCCCCAGTTTAGGGCCTTGGGGAACCCCCTCCCCTGCCCTTAGGCAGCCATTCACAGCAAGTGGGGAGCCCAAGGTGTGCAGATAGTTGGCGACAGACTGTCCTGGGCACCTTAGGCTCAACCTCTGGGGGCCTAGGTTTGGAGATGTGGCAGGGCCCTGGGTGCCAGGTGGACCAGCACCCACCCAGGCTGGCCTCCAGCCCCGACATTCTCTCCCAGCCCTCTCCTTCACTGCTGGAGCTCATTAGCACTTGAATGGGGGGCGGGGCAGCTTGGGCCTCTGAGTCTCTTCTTCCCACCCCTCCCCCAGGCCTGGTGGGGCTTTGTCTGCAGGAGTAGGCGGGGATGGAGCTCCCACGCTAAGGAGTGAGCAGGGGTCCAAGCCATAGCTGACCCCTTCTGCCTGCATCCTGCCCAGTTCTGCTAGGCTCAGGCCCTGCCCCTCATGCCAGTGTCAGCGCAGCCAACATGAGGTCATACCTCCAGGATAGGAGTCAGACTAGGTCCTTCAAGGGATACCTCTGAGCTGAGAGACTAGGTAAATCAGGGCAGCTGGAGCTCAGCTGGGGGCATCACAGGCGGGGTGGGGGAGGGGAACCCTAGACAGAAGGTAGAGCAGGTGTGAGGACAGGAGGCCAGAGGGAATGAGCAGCTGTGGCTGGAGGTGGAAGTCAAGCCAGCTGGGGGACAGGAACTTCCATGCCAGAAGCCCTGAAGCAGCATCTCACCACCCACTATGTGTTGGAGGCTCCCACATGGGGGCTGGGCATGATCCTGGACCCCTTTAGTCCCGGAGCCACTTGTCAGGGGTTGGCCCTGGGTGGCCTGAGAAGCAGGGTCACTGAGTGGCATCACTGATGTCCCAGGCCCTTGAACATTTGTTTGCCTAGCAAGTGGCACAGGTAGTACTGAGAGTGGGGTGTGGTCAGATCCCAGCAAGGTCCCTAGGCCTCCAGCACTGCGGAGGTGGGCAGTAGGTGCACTTGGGGCTACTTGGACCACAGGCAGACACACTGGTCCTGTCTACTCTGCCCTTGATCTCAGTTCTTGGTCCCTGGCAGTGTCTCTCTCAGTCTGTCTCTAAAAGCCACCCATTCACTTGGCAGGAACAGGATGGAGAAAGCTTTGTCCCCCACCAAGCTCTTAGCCACTGAGGAGCCAGGGCCTCCCCCCACCCCACCCCCAGAAGAGGAGCAGACTGTCTCCCCAGAGCCTGAATGCTGCCTCCCCTATACCCTGTCGTGCTGTGGGGGGAGGCAGGACTGGGCAGATGGGGGCAAGGCATAGGCCAGGGAACAGTCTCATCTTCCCAGCATCTTGGGCCAGGAGTCCCAGCCTAGGCATTCAGCAAAGAGAGGGAAGGAGGTCAACAAGTCTAGCCAGGTCACTGCTGATGCACCCTGCCTAAGATTGCTCTGCGAGGTGCTTTGGGGAAGGCAAAGGATTTCCACCTTTGATGGTGGCCCTGGTACCTGATGCTCTCAGGCAGCCCTTCCCTCAGCTACAGGGGCAGGGTGGGGCTCTGTCTGCCCAGCCCCACCCAGCCCTTCTAGCCTGAAGCTCTTGTTCTTACTAAACCCCAACCCCACCCTCACCCTGATGTTACTTATTGGGGCTGTGGCCGCTCTTGGTGGCTGGGAAGGAAGAATCTTTCTGGAATAACCAAACATTTGCTGGGCTGGTTCTTCTGTGCCTGCCTCTGTGCACATTTATAAGGCTTGAAAGGCAGCACCACACCAGTCTAAGCAAAGGCCTAAAGGTGGTATCATCTAAGTCTTGTTGGGGAGAAGGTATCCTTACGGCTTGGAGGAATCTGGGGGCTCCAAGGCTGCTGCCAGCCTCAGAATCTGCAAAGGAGGTATTGGTAGCACCTACTGTGTGTGCACCAGGCAGGGAGGAGGAGGTAGTGAAGTCTGCACGGCACGGCACGGCACAGCACAGCAGGGCAGGGCTGGGCCTCTCGGGGAAGTGGTGTCCACACCGGAGGAAAAGGAGGAAGCAGCTGGGGGAGGAGGAGCCCAAAAGAGGAAGAGGCCAGAGGGCTGCCTGATGCTAGGGTGGGGGTGAGAGCTCAAGGGCCCCCCAGGGCTTTGCCAACTGGAAGGGTCTAGGAGGTGAACACCTGCCCAGGCTTATCTGTGCACTCCTGTGGGCCATTCTAATGGCAGTCACTGGGTTGGAGCCAGTCCAGGTAGCTCTGTCCCTTGTCCTGCCCCAGCAACCGTTGAGCCCAGGATCCCAGAGAAGGTGGTGCCTCCGAGAAGGATTCCAGACCCCTCCTTTGGCCACAGGAAGTTGTGGCTGGGAGAGGGACACTGGTGGGAAGGCTAGCAGGAAGGCAGAGGGTTGCTCTTAGATTCCCGAGCGGCCATTGCTCTCCAAAGCCGGAAGGCCAGCCACAGGCCGAGATGAATGCCTGGAAATGCAGCAGCAGCGCCGAGATGAGCTCACCCTGGGTTTCCCCTGCTAGAGTGGACAAAGGAGCCCATGCCTCATCTAAGGATTCTCCCCTGCTAGCACCCACTCAGTCTATGG
Source organism: Cacajao melanocephalus (assembly GCA_963573385.1). Taxonomy (NCBI): domain Eukaryota; kingdom Metazoa; phylum Chordata; class Mammalia; order Primates; family Pitheciidae; genus Cacajao; species Cacajao melanocephalus. Next base: position 80,800 of record CAUYLG010054500.1, on the reverse strand, counting down.
GTGCATTCATGGGGCCTCAGTTTCCCCTCAGGTGATAACCACAGCTGTCTCTGAGCCTTCACTGTGGAGCTGGACTCTTCATGATCTTGTCATATTTAATCCTGTGAGGCTGGGACTGACGTTACATCCATTTCACTGATGGACAAATTGAAGCTCAGGGACATTATGTCACTTACACAAGAAGCAGAGATGCCAGGACATGACCCATGCACCTGCCTCCAACTGCCATGGCCCCTTGGGAGTCTGTGCTGGCTAGAAGAAACAGATCAGGCAGGACAGCAGGCAGATGGTGTGGGTGCATGTGTGTTCTGTATGTGCCTGTGGGCCTTGGCTTGCAGGCCTCAATTCCTCTTTTAGGAGACGGAAAGGGAGCTGTCTGGAAGGCGGGACCCAAGACTCTTGTGTATGAATCTTTCTACGGGCCGTGTGGTCACGGGGAAACCCCCACACCTTTTTTTTGAGACGGAGTCTCGCTCTGTCTCTCAGGCTGGAGTGCAGTGGCGAGATCTCAGCTCACTGCAACTTCTGCCTCCCAGGTTCAAGTGAGTCTCCTGCCTCAGCCTCCCAAGTAGCTGGCATTAGGCATGCACCACTACACCCAACCAATTTTTGTATTTTTAGTAGAGACGGGGTTTCACCATGTTGGTCAGGCTGGTCTCGAACTCCTGACCTCAAGTGATTTGCCTGCTTCAGCCTCCCAGAGTGCTGGGATTACAGATGTGAGCCACCGAGTCTGGCTGCAGCTGCTCCGTTTTTACTTCCCACCTTTCCTTCTAGCCCATATCACCTCACAGTGATGCTCAAGTTATAGCTGGCAACTTAGGACTAACTTTTTCCCTAATATTACGCTTGTTCTCCCACAAGCCCCAGTCTAGGGGGAATGAGACCCAAGCCTGGGGAAGCCTCAGAAGCTGTTGAAGTCCACAGTGAGGGCCTCTGAGACTGGGAATTGTCCAGAAAAGTGAAAGGAAAGTGTGTTCCTTAGGGCCCCACTGTGACCAAAGGCTCAGTGCTGGGTGCGTGTGTGGTGCTGTGTGGCGGCTGAATGTGGCCATGATGTCAGCTGGTGACTGCATGCTAGTTGATGAGGCTGCTTCCTCATGCTCCTTGGCCTCTGAATCTCAGTGTTGTGGCCTAGTGGGGCCTTATCCTCTCCTGTGGGGTTCCTAGGGGTTCTGCTGTGTTGCCAGGCCAGGCCCTAGGGGGTTAGGGGCCTGAGGGGCTACAGCAGAAGCATCCAAGCTTCTCTGGGCTGTGAGGCCAAGCACAGAGCAGAGACCCGTGCATCCTCATGGCCACCCAAGACTCTGGGTCCCAGAAGGTCCAGTTCCTCACTTTTCTCACTGTGTGACCTCAGGCTGTCCTCTTCCCTCTCTGTGTCCAGTACTAGAACCTGTGATGCTGTGATTCTTAGCATGGTCTTCTGGCTTCTGGACACAAGGACAGCTGCTGGCTTGGGTTGGGCCCTAAGGCAGTTTGGGGTGAGTGCGCAGACACGAGGGAGGCTACTCAGGGCAGGTCTTAAGTTTGGCATGCTCCCTTGAGTAGTGCATTTTGTAGATGAGGTCTGGGCTCTGGGTACCAGAGTCCACCACTGTGAATCAGAAGGGAAGAGGGGTCATTCAGGTGCCTTGGGAACATTGGAGGGATGCCTGAAATGAAGAGGCCCCCAGGGAGAGGGTGTCAAATGGTCCAGCTCCATGTGATCTGGGTCTTGTCCAGCACCTCCTGGCTCTTGCACAGGGCGGGACCTGGGGCCTGAGGGGCCAGCGATGAACAGGTCTGGGGCCTCCTTTACGTCAGGCTGGCCTTCCTCACCTGGTGCCTGAGTTCACCTCTGTGCAGTGGAAAGGGCCCCACTGAGGGAGACAAATCTTGCCCCAGAAAGCCTTTCCCATGTGTGGGCAGGACCTTAGGCCTCAGTTTCCCTAATACAGAGATCTCTGGCTTGGCAGTAGCAAGCCAGGCCCTAGTTGGTAGTGTTCCTCTGATGGACACTGTGAACCCCTGGAAGCCACTGGAGGCAGCTGAGTGCCGGGGGGGAGGTGTGGGGTCTGTTGGTCTGTTCAGGCATCCAGTATAGGGCTGGGCCACACACATGGGTGGGGGTGTTGCCGGGCCATTTCAACACCTCAAGTCCCTGCTCCCAGAGCTGGACCCATGCTGAGCCTCCTCAGAAGGAATGAGGGGCCAGAGAGCAGCACCTGGAGGAAGGAAGAGACACCACGGGCGGGGCTCAGAGGGCCTTTGTCTAGCCCGGCCTCTGCCCCTCCCTCCCGTTGCCATGGTTTCTGTGTGTGCAGAGTCTACCGGCTGGGGGCTTCCCAGGGATGAGGTGGTGGGTGGGGCACCTTCCCCAGCTGCCCCTGGCCGAGGCTGCTTTTCTGAAACAAAACGCTCCCCAGTGCTGCCCAGCCCCCACCTCCTTCCACAGCATCTCTGGCTGCTGGGCGCCCCCTGGTGGCGGCAGGGCCTGGGTCCCTCGGGCTGCAGGGGGCGAGGAGGTGCACAGGATCTGAGAACCACAGGCTGGGCTGAAGATGTGGCACCTTCCTGGGATGAGAGTAGGAGGTGGTGTCTGGGCTGCCTTTGGGGTGGGCTCAGGGCTCACCCCAACCTGCCCCACCGGGGTAGGCTGGGGAGTTGTGGCAGTGTGGGCGGGCCTGGTGCTGTGGGTTTGAGTTGGGCTGCTGCCCAAGTCTGCCCTGTGGTCCCAGCCGCTGCTGCTTCTGAGAATCTCTGCCCTCGGGCCTGCCACGTCAGCTGGCTGCTCTCCCTGGCCCTACGTGTTCCCATGGAGCCCACCAGCATAAGGGCTCTCTCCAGGGAGGGCTTCTGCTTGGCTTTCTGGGTGTGTGGAGCCAGTGAGCAATGGCAGCATTGAGGCTCCTGGGCAGGAAGGAGGCCCCAGCTGTGTAGGAGCGCCGGGTTATACGGAAGGGAAGTGACGACACAGAGCAGAAAGCCTGCAGAGGAGCCAGTAGCTCTGACTCTTGTCCCAGGTTATGCTGAGTCCCAGCAGGGAACCACCACAGCTCTGAATCAGTCTGTTAGCCGCTGTTCATTGCTCTTCATCTGAAAGCCTTCAGAGGCTCTCCTTCAAATGAGATGACCACAGTATTCTACTCTGCAGGTTGCAGGAAATGAGAGGTTTGGGGAAATCTGTACTATTTCAAAGAGCAGAAAAATAGTGGTAACTTTCATCCAAATGCTCACCATGTACCCCACATTGTGAGAAGAGCTTTGCATTTAATACCCATCTCTCAGGAGGAGACAGCGTTATCCCATTTCACAGATGAGGTGCCAGAGAAAGAGCAAGAAAGGAGCTGAAGCTTTTGGGGATCTCAGGAACGGTCAGGGTGGACATCAGGGCTGTGGCAAGTCTGGACCTCCTTCTAGGAGAGGATCTGAAAATGGGAGGTGGGCTGGCTGGCTGCTTGAGGCTTGACAGTTCTGCCCACGGGAGACTGAAGCCAGAAAGGGCAGGAGCAAGTGTCAGCCTCCCAGCAGATCAAAGCCTATTAAGGAGTTAGAGGGTCCAAGATGAACAGATGCTGTGACTTGAATGCTGGGACCTGGAGTAAGCATCAAGCGACCAGACCTGTGGGCCTGTCTCTCCTGCTACAGGGGCCCCACTGGCCTTGCTCGCGCAGGTGGAGTGGTACTGTCTCCCTTCTCTCAGCGTTCCCTCCTCCACTGGGGCTCAGCACTCCCAGAGTGGAAGCAGATGTTCTAATGCAGAGCAGCTGCCACCACCCAGCACTTCATTGCGATTACTGCCCACTTGCTGTGGGCTCAGCAGCTGCACCACGGGCAAAGGCTGCAGAGCTTTCTTCCTTGGTGGGAAGAGGTGTGACTCAGTGGGAATGCCAGGGCCACCCCAGGGAACCTCTGCAGGCCTCTCTGGTCTTACCCAGCTGGGGACAGAGTACTTAGTGAGGCCCTCTTCATGAAGGAGGGGCTGACTTATGCCACCTTCTACTGCCTCAGTTCCCCTACCCAGCACCTTTGTGGAAATCTGGACTCAGGCCAGACATGGTGGCTCATGTCTGTAATTCCAGCACTTTGGGAGGCTGAAGCAGATGGATCACCTGAGGCCAGGAGTTCAAGACCTGCCTGGCCAACATGGCAAAACCCTGTCTCTACTAAAAATACAAAAATTAGCCAGGCGTGGTGATACACGCCTGTAGTCCCAGCTACTCAGGAGGCTGAGGCAGGAGAATCACTTGAACCAGGAGGCAGAGGTTGCAGTGACCCAAGATTGCACCACCACAGCACTCCAGCTTGGGTGACAGAGTGAGACACTGTTTCTTTTTTATTTATTTATTTTTTGAGACTGAGTCTCACTCTGTCACCTAGGCGGGAGTGTGCAGTGGTGTGATCTCAACTCACCGCAACCTCCACCTTCCAGGTTCAGGCAATTCCCCTGCCTCAGCCTCCCAAGTAGCTGGGACTACAGGCACCCACCACTATGCCTGGCTAATTTTTGTATTTTTAGTACAGATGAGGTTTCACCATGTTGGCCAGGCTGGTCTCAAACTCCTGACCTCAGGTGATCCACCTGCCTCAGCCTCCCAAGTGCTGGGATTACAGGTGTGAGCCACCACACCCAGCTGTGAGCCACCGCGCCCAGCCGACTGTTTCAAAAAAAAAAAAAAAATCTGGACTCAGCTATCCCTCTGAGGGGCAAGTTCACGGGGAGCTGGGTGCACGCAAAACTCGGCCACATGTCAGCTTATCTGATAGGGTACATCCCTCAGATCCTGGTGGAAAGGAGACCCAGCCAGAAGTGTGGCGAGTGAGGCTACTGCCCCACAGCTGCCAGGGCACTTAGCCTGTGGGCTGCTTGAGAGCTCTTCACCCCACCCATTCCACCCAGAGGCCATACTGTGGCTCCACCTATCTCTGCTCCCGTGCCTTCTCTCCTGGAGCTGCTCCTGGGCTGTGCCCCTGCCTCCATCCCGGTGTTCCCTGTTTCCTGCCTGGCTGCCAGCACCACACCCTTGTCCTGCCACTCACTACTTCCTGCCTGAGTCACAGCTGCTGGAAAGACAAAGAGACCAACCAGCCTGAGTCTAGGGATAGAGGCTACATGACCTTGATTTGCTTACCTGTCAAGTGGGGCTCTTTTTTCAGTGACCCCTGCTGGGGGTAGAGAATGTTCTCTTAACATTTAAGAGGCCTTAGGAGGGGAAACCAAAACTTGAAGGGGACAGGGAAGTGGGCCCTCCCTGGCTGGGGCAGGGAGCAGGTAACCTGGCTCCTGGCATGACTGGCTCCATGCTGCCCGCCTTGTATCTACCAGGTCTAGCTGCTGCTAGGAAAATCAGATGCAAAGCAAGTTTGCACCCTCATCCCTGTCCCTGGGCAGGGTCACAGAGCAGCCCACATCACCTACTAAGCGTGGTCAAAGGGGCCAGGCACGGTGGCTCACGCCTGTAATCCCAACACTTTGGGAGGCCGAGGCGGGAGGATCATAAGGTCAGGAGATCAACACCATCCTGGCCAACATGGTGAAACCCTGTTTCTACTAAAATACAAAAAATTAGCTGGGTGTGGTGGCACGCACCTGTTCTCCCAGCTACTTGGGAGGCTGAGGCAGGGGAATTGCTTGAACCGGGAGGCAGAGGTTGCAGTAAGCCGAGATTGCACCACTGCACTCCAGCCTGGCAACAGAGCAAGGCTTTGTCTCAAAAAAAAAAAAAAAAGTGGTCAAAAGGCCAGACCGCCTCTCCACTCCCAGTGACCATATAGGGAAACTGATGCCTCAGGTGGGCAGGAGCCCCTAAAGTCACACAAGAGGGGGCAGCTTTCACCCTAGTCTTCAGGTTCCCCGTGCCCTGGGTAGCTGCCTGCTGAGTCTCGGCTTGCCTGGCTGGGGACTACATGATGGATCTAACCCATGACTTCACATCCTTGGCCTCTGCTCCCCCAGTGCCCCCCATCCTGGCTGTGACTGGACCCTGGTTCTTCCTCCTGCTGTGGAGGAGCCAGTGGGGAGGATAGCCACTGCTGCCCTCCCTGCCCCGATGGATGCTTTGAGTCTGGGCCTTTATGATCGGACATCACTGTGAGGCTTTCTTGGGACCTTTCCCCATGTTCCCATGGGCAGGTGGAGGAGTGTTAGTATGGAGATCCTGGCTGCACCTCTGCCATGCACAGCCCAATGGGGAGGAAGTGGTGCTGGTATATACCCCGGTATACACCCCAGTGAAGATACTGGGCCTGGCACCTCTAGTGCCCAAGGGCTGAAGCAATAGAGGGCATTGCTGCCCCAGCCACGGCCCCCAGGCCTGCCCAGGGCCTGCACATTTGTATGTCCACAAGGTTGTGCAACCATCACTGCTACCTAATTCCAGAACATTATCGCCACCTCCAAAAAGAAACATCATACTCGACTAGTTGTCACTCCCCATCTCCCCAGGTCCCCTGCCCTAGTCCTGGAAAGTGGGCCTGGGACAGTCAGAAGTGCAGTGATGGCAGGCACCTGGTGGCATTTGTGAGGAGGGCTCAGGCCCTTCCCCTCAGGGTGGTCTCTGGCATAGGCAGCTGAAGGTGGGCAAGGGCCTTGGCAAGGTCTGCCACCATGTCCCAATGCCTACTGCTGCTTGTTGAGCACTGCAGACACGGCCCAGAGTCTGCCTGGGGAGGTAGAGAGTGGACCCAGTGACAGGTAGACTGTGTGTCCCTGCTGTAGTACCAGGCACTCAAGACAGCTCTAGGAGGGACTGCACGGTGGGCACATGTGCTCCCTGCAGGGGGGACTATAACCCTGTGACCTCAACCTCCCTGGACCTCAGTTCCTTCACTGGTTAAAGCGGGGTGAGAATGGAACCTACCTCCCAGGATTGCTGTGGAGACGGCAGTTGGTGGGTGTCATCAATGTAGAGCAGCATCTGGCACATGGTGGGCACTGTTTTCATATAGCTTTGGTGTCATTATTGCTGATGTTATTGTTGCTGCTTGTGTTCATCTGTGTGTTAGCACCTTCATCCTCTGAGGTTGTCTTGACCAGCCCCAGGGGATGCTGGTGAAGGTGGTCAGAGTACCCAAGTTGACCTCTGCACAGACCCCACTGCCCACCCAGCAAAGCTGCACAGAGGGACAGACATGCCACAGTGATCAGAATTGGGACTGTGAATGGGGCATGGGGCAGGTATTCCTAGCAAAGAGAACAGCACGAGCAGGGTCCTGGAGGTGGCTAGAGGCAGTGCCTGGCAGCTGAGCTGCAGGTGTGACTGACAGTGATGGGGCAGGAGCAGAGGGTCTGAGAAGGAGAGCGGGGCCCAGCTGAGGGCCATTTGACCTGGAGCTCAAGACAGCAAGCAGTGAGGGGGCAAGGGCAAGGTGAGGCCCTGCCTCTGCTCTCTCCGGCCCCCAGCCTGGGAGATGGGTGGCCCTCCTGGTCCTTCCTTACACACGTTCCCTGGGTCATGCAGGTTCCTGGGCTACACTCCTTAAGATCTGGCTCTGTTGTCTGGGATGGTACCTGGGAATCTGCTTTTTTAAACACCTCCCAGGGCATTGCTCTGCAGGGTCTCAGCCACATTTTGAGAATGGCAGGGTGGACCAGACATTATAGTTCCCTGTACCCTCTTGCTCTTCTGAGTCCTGGCTGTGTGATCTTAGATCAATACTTTATTATTCTGAGCCTCAATGTCCTCATCTATAGAATGGGAACAGAAACAGTATCTGTTTCTGGTACTACTGTGACTAACACAGGAGAGAATGTGGCATATCTCAGTACCAGCTAAGGAGAAATATGGGGCAGGGCTCTACCAGGCCAGGGAAAAGCTCGAGTCAGTATGGGCGTGTGTGGGTGTGGATGTGTGAGTGAGATAGGCCGCAGGTCTCCCAGAGTCATGAGTCAGTACGTGTGTGTGTGTGTGTGATGCTGTAGGTGTCCTAGGTTATGGCTGTCTGGCCTCCATCTGCTCAGGTCAGACCTGGGCACAGTGAGCAGAGGGCGGGGCACTGGGCCATGTCCTGAAAGCTTAAATGTGACACTGTGCTCTTGCTTAGGCCCCTGGTTGCTGAGGCTCGGAATGTGGGGAGAAGAAGGGCTGCCACCCCATTGGATGGAGTATGCAGGGCATCTTCCTGTCAGCTCTGCCCAAGGCACCATTTTGGCATGCACCAGCGGCACAGGGTGGCAAGCTCATGTTTGTGAGAACAGGGTGGCTCCTTCAGGGCTGGCCAAGACCCCTGAACTCAACCAGGGCAGTGGGAAGCCATGGTGGGCAGCAGAGCTTGTGGGAGGCAAAGGCCTGCAGAGAGTCTGCGATGGGGTGCAGGTGCTCCAGGTTACCCTGACCACTGTGGTCCTGCAGCTGCATTCCTGGTAGCTCAACTGCCCACCAGGCCCAGCTGCCTCCATCTCACGGTGCAGCAGATGGGAGGGTTAGTTCTGCCTTCTGGGCTACAGGTGTCTGGGCATTTGTTCTGTGCCTGTGGAGCCCCTCTGGGCCTGCCCCCTGACCACCCGTGCCCTCTGTTCCAGGTGCTGGGGAGTCAGGGAAGAGCACCATCGTGAAGCAGATGAAGTAAGTGCTGTGCACCAGAGGCAGCGCCCAACTCCAACTTCCCCTCTTCATCCACTGGGCCTGTACTGCCTCCCACTATAGGCCCAGCCAGTCTTAGCCGGGCCCAGAACCTTCTCAGAGGCAGTCACCTATCCTCGGGTCCCAGTGGGTCAGGGGCAGTTTCCCCTTCTCTGAAGCAGGTCCCAGCAGCCCCAGGAAGCCATGGGAACTCCCAGTGCCCTGGGGACACTAACCTTCCTGGCCCCTGGCTGTCAGGATCATCCACGAGGACGGCTACTCTGAGGAGGAATGCCGGCAGTACCGGGCGGTTGTCTATAGCAACACCATCCAGTCCATCATGGCCATTGTCAAGGCCATGGGAAACCTGCAGATCGACTTCGCCGACCCCTCCAGAGCGGTATGTGCCCTGCACCCCACCCTCTCTCACCTCCCAAAAGATTTCAGGGCAAGTCTCATCCTGGGGAACCAAAGAATACTCTGGCCTGGGCCCCATTCCAGAGGTCTCCCTGCCTCTGGCAGAGTGGGGGTACACTCCTTCAACTGACCATCCACTGCTGTGCCCAGGACGATGCCAGGCAGCTGTTTGCACTGTCCTGCACTGCTGAGGAGCAGGGCGTGCTCCCTGATGACCTGTCCGGTGTCATCCGGAGGCTGTGGGCTGACCATGGTGTGCAGGCCTGCTTTGGCCGCTCGAGGGAATACCAGCTCAACGACTCAGCCGCCTAGTGAGTGCTCCAAGGGGCTGGGCAGGGCAGGGGGTGGGGGAGGACTAAAGGCTGGACTGGAGGGCCTGAGAACCCACAGAAGGACACTGCTAGTCTTTGTTAATGAAACTGATGACTGTCAACCAAGGCCTTGGTGGTTTTTGGTTTGGGGGGTGGGTGGGTGACACAGTATTCAAAGGTCAGGAGGAATGACAGGCAGGTGGCTTATGCAGTACATCTCTTCCAGGCCAGTTGAGTCTGATCTCTTGACACACGGTCTTCTAAAGAACACTTGCTGCCACCTGCTCTTTGCCAGGCCGTGTGCAAGGCTTCAGGGACACAGTGATGAGTGGAGCAAAGTCCCCATGCAGTGACAATTTAGGGTGTTAATGTCACAGTAGAGGCGGGGTTGGCCCAGATGCAGAACTGCTGAGCTCTGAAGGAGAGTCAGCCAGGGGAGGAGTGGGTGATGGGGTTCCAGGCAGGGGGCATAGCCTGTGCAGCATCCAGGCGGGGGTGCATAATATCCTGCAGCATGTGGCGGAGAGCTGGCTGTGCTTGAACATAGGCTGTGCAGGCTGGCTGGAGGGGCCATAAGGGGAAGAAGTTATCTGGGAGGTGACAGGTGTGTGTGCAGGTCAGAGCCCCTGGACCTCAGCCCTGACCCTTGCTGATCCTAGGCTGAGCCCAGGACTCAGCTGGAGAATTACAAGGGGTCCCAGCAGTCCCTGAGGCATGATAGGCCTGCACCCTTTCCGCAGTCTGAACTCTTCTGTGGTATCTGCCATGTGCTTGGACGGGTGCAGGGTGCTGAGGACTCCATGGGGAATAGGACAGACAGGACTTTAGCCATTGAGGATGGCTGCAGGAGACATCCACAGGCTTTGGATGGTGTCACCAGATAGGCTGCGTTCCTGTACTCTAATCTTCCCCATCTCTCCTTACACCAGTCCCCTCTGTCTGGAACACCCTTTTGCTCCTGTTGCACATCCAATCCTGAGCCCGCCCAGAGGTGGGAGGAGGAGGGTTTTGCCTGGCTCTGATTCCTAAGCCCTGCCCCAGCCACGTGAACAGCCTCCCCCTACCCTCCTTACATGGCCTGAATGCTCTTGTGAATATGTTCCCCCTACAGGAGCTGTGGAGTCACAGCCAAATACTGTGGGGACCCGCAGGCCTCAGCACTGCCCCTCCCTGGGATCATGGGCCCAGCCACCAGCAGAGCTTGTGGGTCAGAGAGGCAGGGACCTTGGTGCCCATGATACTCAAAGGGAGCCAGGGATACAGCCATCTCCAGGCCTCCTCCCACTTCTCCATCATCCTGTTTCTCCATTCTCCAGGCATTAGGCACCCACTGTGTGCCCAGCAGTTTTGGGAGTACAGATTTGGGAGTGAACACAGGGCCTGCTCTCCCAGCTGGTTTATGCCTTGACAGGTTCCCCCAGGGGAATGGGTTGCAGATTGGAACACCATAGGGAGCAGGGCTCCTTCAGCCCCTCTTCACAGCAACCTCCAAGACTGCAGTGAGGCAGGGGGTCCCTAGGGTGAACCTGCCTGTTGGGGAGAAGGGAGAGGCTGGTGTGGTATGAACCATGGTGCCTCCACGCTGAGGGTTCTGGCAGTAGGGGGCGGGGCATGTATGTGGGTCACAGCACACGCGTCATGGTTCCCCATGGCCTTTCCTGTTTTTCTGTTTTGTCCCGGCTACTCTGAGATCATTTCCCTCTGGCCTGGTTTGGCCTGGTTGCTGGTGGAAGCCAAGGGCTGGCCCCAGCAGCCTTGCCCCAGGAACGAGAAGTCGGCCCTGGGCAGCAGCCTGTAGGCCTGGGACCAGCCTCCAGGGCATGGCAGGGATATTGAGGCAGGCAGCAGAGCAGGGCCCTACAGGGGCAGCCTTGATACTAATTAAGGGAGCTGATAATGAGGAGCCCCTGGGACCCTTGCCAAGCAGGTGCCTGTGCCCTCCCCCCAAGGAGCCCAGATTTCATTGGGTGCTGGGCAAAGAGCCCATTGGGCCTGGCAGGCCCCAACAGGCCCCAACCTGTCCAGCCCCACATTGAGGGACTGCACCAGGCTGCTCTGCGGCTGGTGCCGTAATTGCGCTGATTAGCGTCCTGAATCCTTCACTGAAGGACTAATTTGCCCACACCCACCCCCTTTGCCTGTAGTGCCAGATCCTGGATCCTGTCGGAGGCAGGCCTGGCTCAGACCCTGGGTGCTGGAGGTTGGCTGGCTAGCTGGCCACAGAGCTGCATCTCCTTCCATTCCCATTCCACAGCGGGGAGGCCGGGGGCTCTGAGTTCAGGTTTCTTCATTTGAGCAATGAGGTAATGCAGGCAGGAATTAAAGAAGCAAGGGTTTTGCCTGAGAAATAGCGTGGGAGGGAAGGGGACTCTTTCAGCAAGCCCAGGGTCCAGTAAGGAGGCCGCATGCTGACCCCCACTGACCCTCCTAAACCCACCCCCAGCTACCTGAATGACCTGGAGCGCATTGCACAGAGTGACTACATCCCCACGCAGCAAGATGTGCTACGGACCCGCGTAAAGACCACGGGGATCGTGGAGACACACTTCACCTTCAAGGACTTACACTTCAAGTAAGCGAGCACGTGGATAGGTGGGAGGGGCAGGACCTGCCAGTCTTTGGGGTAGCAGAGGCAGAGGCTGGTCCAGGATCCCCCAGCCCCACTGAGGTTTTGCAAGACTCACGTGTTCTGGGCAAGCACATCCTCACCACCTACTGAAGCAGCAGTTAGGATCCACGCCACCTCTGCCAGCTGCTCACAGCCTCTGCTGCTCCTGCCTGATGTGGCTGCAGCCTGTCTGCTGTCCAGGCTCCTGATCCCAGAACCAGGGGTGAGGTGGGCAAGTGTGGATGATTCCAGGAGGTAGCTGGCCCACTCTGGGCAGGCCTCTGTCCTCAGTCTGCCAACATGGGAAATAGGGCAGAAAGCCTCCCCCGGGGCTCCCTTCCTGGAGCTAAGGTGATCCTCTATCCGCAGGATGTTTGATGTGGGTGGTCAGCGGTCTGAGCGAAAGAAGTGGATCCATTGCTTTGAGGGTGTCACAGCCATCATCTTCTGCGTAGCGTTGAGCGCCTATGACTTGGTGCTAGCTGAGGACGAGGAGATGGTGAGAGACTGCTGCGCGTGGGGGCAGCAGGTAGGGGGAGCGGTGGCTGGTGTTGACCTTGCTATTCTGTCCCCAGAACCGTATGCATGAGAGCATGAAGCTATTTGACAGCATCTGCAACAACAAGTGGTTCACAGACACGTCCATCATCCTCTTCCTCAACAAGAAGGACCTGTTCGAGGAGAAGATCACACACAGTCCCCTGGTCATCTGCTTCCCTGAGTACACAGGTGTGGGGACTGTGGGGACAGGGCCTCCAGAGGGTTGCTGCCTGTCCCGAGAGTAGCTGGTGGTGACCAGGTGGCCCTCAGGCGCCCCCCACTGGATGGAAGTGTAACCTTGGGACACTTGCAGGGGCAGGTGCCTCACTTAGGCTTGTATAGTTGTGTGTACACATGGAGCCCTTAACACTCAAGCATGTACCCCGAACATGTGCACATCGGCATCCTCCTTCACACAGTTGGGTACCCCTTTGCATATCAGGCTTGTAAAGGCAGCTGCACACATTGTCATATTGTGAACATGCGTGCACACGTGTGCCTGCACATCCACACACACAGAGCCTTGCCTTGCTGCACACGTAGGCTGGGGCCTGCCCACCACACATGTAGCACAAGTCTTCACCATTTTCTCTCCCTCAGGGGCCAACAAGTATGATGAGGCAGCCAGCTACATCCAGAGTAAGTTTGAGGACCTGAATAAGCGCAAAGACACCAAGGAGATCTACACGCACTTCACGTGCGCCACCGACACCAAGAACGTGCAGTTTGTGTTTGACGCCGTCACCGACGTCATTATCAAGAACAACCTGAAGGACTGCGGCCTCTTCTGAGGGGCAGCAGGGCCTGGCAGGATGGTGAGCCAGAGGGGCTGAGGCAGGGAGCTGGTAAAGAACTGAGCAGGCCTGGAGCCCCATCGGTGGGTGGGAGGGGAGCCTGGAGCGGGAGGGGCAGTAGGTGACTAGGGAACAAGGGAGGCACAGGAATCAGGAGGTCAAGTCAGTGGGGTGCAGGGCATGGAGGAGGTCATACAAGCAGGCCTGGCCCAGTGGTCCAGACAGAAGGGCCAGGTCTTGCCCTGGGACAGAACCAGAGGCCTTCGTGATGTTCTCTAGAGAAATCTCACCTCCTCACCCACCAGGCCATTGGCCCAGCCTGCCAGAAGCTGGATGCCAGCAGAGCCCAGCACTGCTGCCCACTACCACCAGCTCCGTGTGCACCTCTAGCTCTTACCCTCGGACCTGTCTGAGCGTCCTGGGCTTAGGCTGGCCCCACTGGCCCTGGTGGAGGTGGGGATGACTCTCCCAGTGCCACAGACTCCCCTCCCCCACGTAACCCAGCAACAGAAACTGGCTCCTGGGCGGCAACTGTGTCCCTGGTAACAAATGGGTGGGAAAAATGGAGAAGGGTCATTGTCTAGGGAGGTGGGAAGAGAGGCACACCCTGGCTGCTTCCCCATCCATGCTGTGCTGTCTCCCACCTCCAGGGCCACCGCTGACTCTGTACCCCCAACCCCTGAGGAAGATGGGGGCAAGAAGATCACGCTCCCTGCCTGTTCCCCCAGCCGCTTTTCTCCTCTTTCCTCTCTTTGTTCTCAGCTCCCCCGTCCCCTCAGCTCCAGACGTAGGGGAGGGGTTGCCACAGGCCTCCCTGTTTGAAGCCTGCCCTTGTCTGAGGTGCCAGTAATGGCCATGGTACCCCCTTTCTGGGCATCTGTTCTGGTTAACCATTGTCTTGTTCTGTGATGGGGGGAGGGGGGCACATGCTGAGTCTCCCAAGGCTGCATCTGGAGGAGCCCCCGCTTCTCCAGCCTGGACCCCCAGCTTTGCCCAACACCAGCCCCTGCCTCAGCCCAAGTCCAAATGTTTACAGGGAGCCTCCTGCCCAGTTCCCCATCCCCCAGCCGCTTGGAGGCCCCAAAGGAAAAAGCACAAGAAGCGTGAGACGCCACCATTCCTGGAGACCACAGTCCACCTGCTCATTCTCGTAGCTTTTTTAAAAAATGAAAGTAAAGGAAAAAAAAAAAAAGAAAACGCAAATCTAGAAAACTTTTTAGAGAAAAAAACTATTATTTAAAACTATCAGATCCTGACCAGCAGCCCCCTCAGCCCCCCTTCCAAGTGACTCCGTGCCTTGAGTGTGTCTGCGTGTTTACACCCATCCCTCTGCTGGCCGCCCCTGTGCGAGCGGCACCCCTGCCCTGCCCGCCACAGAATTGGGTTCCAAGGGCTGTTCCAGACAACTGCCAACGTCACTGAGGGCCTTTCCCCAGCGGCCCTGGGCCCAGGCTCCATTAACCTAAATGTAGCTCCTTAGCGCTAACCTAGGAACCGCAGCTGCCTGCTGGGGGGCCACGCCCCTCATGCCCCCGTCCCAGGCCCGGGGCCTTCAGCGTTGAACACTTCCTTGCTTTTTTTCACATGTTTTATGGAATTGTTCACCTGGTTTGAAATAATAAAATGTAGAAAGAAGAAAAATATCAAGAACTGATGGGTATTCTCTCCCAGAGGCAGAGGCCCAGGCTAAGGTGTGCCAAGGTGATGGTGGTCCTCAACCTGGGGCAGGGCCCTGACGCTCAGCTCAGCTTTCCAGGCCATCCTGGAGTCCGACGCTCTGGGCTTCACTTCTCCCACCTGGCCTAGGGAGCATACATGTGGGGCCTGTGTGTCCCATCTTCACAGCACTCTGCAGCCTTGGGTCTGGGGCAGCTGGGCAGGCTTCTTGGGGAGCTGTTCTAAGGTGCTCTTTTACACCAGAGCAGGAGGGGTGGCCAGCAATCTTCTAGTGCAGAAGGAAAAGGTAGCACTTCCGACTTAGGTACCGAGGCCCAGAGTGAGTTGCCAAGGTCACACTGCCAGATGGGCTGCGTGTAGTCCTGCCTTGCCTACACGGATGACGAGTAGGGGCCTTGACATATTCAGAACATATTCAGAAAGGTCCCTGCCCCAGAGGGACCCCACCAAACCTGAGGGGTAGTGACAGCCACATTTCCATGTGATGGCTGCCACGGGCTGGGCCTGGAGGGCTGCAGGTCAATGGCTCTGAAGTTAGAGGGCTCCATGAGGCTGTGGGAAGGGTCCATGCATTGCTGGGGAAGGGAACTGCAGATGGCAAGGCCAGTGATGCTTCTGGGGCAGGCCCTGAGTGTCATCGAGGCGCCTGGACCTTCTCCCATGGGCAGCAGCAGGGGCAGCCATGGCCTG
Source organism: Cacajao melanocephalus (assembly GCA_963573385.1). Lineage (NCBI taxonomy): Eukaryota > Metazoa > Chordata > Mammalia > Primates > Pitheciidae > Cacajao > Cacajao melanocephalus. Next base: position 65,223 of record CAUYLG010054500.1, on the reverse strand, counting down.
AACGTGCGGGGCGTACTCGGGGAAAGGCGGGCCTCGACTGGGTGGGGCTCCGGGGTTGGCGCCTCCGACTCCGGCCGCCAGGGGGCACCGCCGCCCGCGCTGGGTCCCGCCAGGCTGGTCACGCAGGCTGACGTCAGCGGGTCCCGCGGAGGCCGCTGGACATAAAGGCAGCTTTGTAAAGCGGCAACGGCTCCGCAGCCGTCCCGGGACAGAGTGGCCTGGGCAGGGGGGCGGGCCGGGGTCGGCGCCGCAGAGGCGGGGAGGCAGGGTTGAGCCGGAGACCCTGTACCCCGCCCCCGCACACCTGCCAGTGCCTCGCGGCGTCGGCCCCAGGCACTGGCAGGAGATGAGAGACTGCTGCCGCCCGGTCGGAAGGACATCGGCGCCCCCCAGGCCCGGTCCCCGCCCCAGTTCCTCGGGCCTTCCTGCTGCCCCTGCCTGCGAGGGCCGATGACACGGAGAACAGGATCCCGCGCCCAAGCCAGGTCCCCGCCTTCCTTCAGAGGCCCAGGCCTGGACCCCGCTGTGCTGCAAATGCGCCAGCAGGAGCGCCAGAGCCCAGATGCCCGCCCAGCAGGAAGCGGGCGGGAGATGGTTCCTTCCTTCTGTCCTGAGGGGGACCCCTGCACAGAGGGACCATTGAGGGGCTGGCATTGTCTGCCTAACTCACCCAGTGCCTCCCTCCTTGGGTGGGCCATGCGGAGCCCTGGCAGGATCGCCCTGGTTGCTGTCTTGGCAGTGGATCTGGGTGGGATCCTGGGGGCAGGGCCTCCCTGAATGCAGACAGCTAGGACTCCCTCCACCTGCCCCGGCCTCCCACCCAGGCTCGGATTTCCAGGGCATAAGGCTCCATTGTCCCAGCACTGGCGGAGGTGGCCTGTCAATTCGGCCTTGTGTTTGGTGGTTGGGAAATTCCCAGCCATGGGGGGCTGGAGGCAGGGAGGGGCTGCCCAGGTGTCCTGCCTCCCAACTGAAGGGACCCCATGAGGTTGGCTCCTGGGCATCCCCCACTGCCTGGAGCTGTCCCAGGCTGGACCTCAACCGTTCATCAACCCTCAGGAGCGGCCGGGTGAGGAGAGCCAGAAATTCAGTGCCCCGACCCTGGATCCCCAGAGCCCTCCAACCTAAGAAGCCCCATCCTTCTGTCTCCACCCATGGGCAGCTGCAGCTGTGAGGCCCAGGACCCTTAGCAGGACATGCAGAGCTGGGCAGGGACCCAGGCTCATATGCTCCTAGCGTGGGGTGGGTTGTCTCCAGCCTGTGGAGACCGCCATGAAGCTGATCTGCCTCCTAGAGGGCCTGGCCCACTTGAAATAATTGCTCCGGCTACTGATGCGTTGGAAACTTTGGTATTTTAAACCTATTTAGGGGGTAGGGGAACAGCTGGGAAGAGAGAGGCAAGCTTTCAGAGTCAGAGAGGCCTGAGAGAGAAGAGTAGAGGAAACCCTGTGAGGAGGAGCCCGGCAGGCCGCCTCACTAGTTCCCTAGCCCTAGGCACACCCCGTACCACCCTGTGTCCCAGCAGGTAGGTGCAGACCCAAATGCTAGGTGCAGAAGAGGGAAAGGGCCCTCTCCAGGATTAGAGCTAGGATCACTGAGGTGCAGACAGCTAGGCCTGGAAGAACTCCCACCATGTTCCAGGGAGCCCCGTGGCTTCTGATGTCAGAAAAACTTACTCCTCTCAGTTCCCCAGAATCATTTCACCCCACCCTACCCAAACTGAGTGCCAAACTAGTTTGGTGGAGAATACAAGCCCTGACTCCAGCTGACTGATCAGTGGCATGGCCAGCCAAGTCCTAGCGACCCTGGGAGTCAGGGAGGGGGCAAGGACAAGACTACAGCATTGCTTGGTTGGGTTCTGGATCTGGCCCCACTCCCCAGAACTGCCTCCAAACTCTGTGTCTGCTGCCCTAAAAAGAGACCCTGGCTGGATGTAGTGGCTCATGTCTGTAATCCCAGCACTTTGGAAGGCCAAAGCAGGAGGATCACTTGAGGCCAGAAGTTTGAGAGCAGTCTGGGCAACATAGCAAGACCCCATCTTTTGCTCTCTTTTTTTTTTTAGACCAAATCTTGCTCTGTGACCCAGGCTTGAGTGTAGTGGCATGATTTCGGCCCACTGCAACCTCTGCCTCCCAGGTTCAAGCAATTCTCTTGCCTCAGCCTCCCGAGTAGCTGAGATTACGGACATGCACCAGCATGCCTGGCCAATTTTTGTATTTTTAGTAAAGACAAGGGTTTCACCATATTGGCTAAGCTGGTCTTGAACTCCTGACCTTAGTTGATCTGCCCGCCTCAGTCTCCCAAAGTGCTGGGATTATAGGCTTGAGCCACCGAGCCAGGCCTGACCTTCAAAACAAAAGATCCTAGCAATCCTCATCCCTACCATGGACTCCCAGAGGGAAGGCAGCACCTCTCATCACCCAGGGGGACAGCCTCCAGTCAGCTGGAATATGTATGCACTATGAGGCAGCAAATGTGTCCATGCCTGGCAGCTACTCAGCCTTCAGTCACACGGTGATGGGTGCTAATATCCAAGAGGAGCAGAAGCCAAGGCCATGGGTCCTTTTCTCCCCTTGCCTGAGATGCAGTCCCACGGCCCCTGGTGCTCTTGGTTGGGAGAAAAATGAGAGTTTGACATCTCGTCCCATTGCCTTCTGCTTTCTGACCTCACTGAGGTTAGGGTAGTCAAGGCCTGGGGGACTGGGACAGAGTTAAGGGGTGTCCATCCTCCATCCATGCCCTACCCCCATGGAGACTCAGCATGCCTAGGAAGGTGGAAGGGCTTCCTGTGGGCACACCACCTCCTGCCTTCCTGTGCCTGTCCTCTGCTGGGTCCTGGGGTCTCCAGTGATTATAGCCCTTGCTGCTTCCCCCACAGCGGGGAACCTAGAGCCCTGGCCAGAGGCTTGAACCTGGAACCACAGGGGTCTGGAGTTTCACAGAAAATGGGTGACAGCCAAGGTGGATCATGAACAGTGAGGAGTCATCCAGCAGGTGACAAGGCGAAGGGTCTAAAAGGTGGCAGGCACAGCCCAAGCAAAGTCTTGGTAACAAAAGTGCTGATGCATCCCAGAAATGGGGCAGGTGGAGCACTGGAAGACTGGCCCTGCCAAGCTACAGAGTGGTTCTGCGGGCCCAGCATGGTGGCTCAGGCCTATGATCCCAATACTTTGGGAGGCCGAGGCAGGAGGACAACTTGAACCCTGGAGTTCAAGATCAGCCTGGGCAACATAGTGAGACCCCCATTTTTACAACAAAAATATAAAAATTGGCTGTATATGGTGGTGTGTGCCTGTAGTCCCAGTTCCTCAGGAGGCTGAGGTGGGAGGATCACTTGAGCTCGGGAGGTCAAGGCTTCTGTGAGCCATGATCCAGCCACTGCATTCCAGCCTGGGTGATAAAGCAAGATCCTGTCTCAAAAAAAAAAAAAAAAAAAAAGATGAAAAAGAGAGTGGCCCTGTGGCTAAGAGCCTGCAATCCCCTTAAGCCTCAGCATGCTCTCTGAGTCGGGAGTAGGGGACAGGGTCCTGCAGAGGGGAGGCATGGGGAGAGAAGTGGCAGAATGACCCCAAGTACACAGCCTGGGGGAGGGTAAAGGGGTCAGTGCTTGTCCTAAGACAGAAGGTAGGGGCTCTCAGGAGGGCAGGCTTGACAGTGCCTGGGGTGGGCTGGAGACTTGGGAAGTGAGAAGACTGAGGAGCCTTCACCCAGGGGAGGGAGGGAGGTTCGAGTAGAGCCCTGGGCACAGGGCTCAGAGGGTTGAGGAAGTAATGGTACTGAGGTGGCCAGTCACGGTAACTCATGTCTGTAATCTCAGCACATTGAGAGGCCAAGACAGGAGGATTGCTTGAGTCCAGGAGTTCAAGACCAGCCTGGGCAACATGGCAAAAACCTTATCTCTACCAAAAAAAAAAAAAATTAGCTAGGCATGGTGGCACATGCCTGTAGTCCCAGCTACATGGGAGGTTGAGGTGGGAGGATCACTTGAACTCAGGAAGTCGAGGCTGCCGTGAACCATGATCCCGCCTGCCACTGCACTCCAGCCTGGCTGATAAAGCAAGATCCTGTCTCAAAAAATAATAATACTGGGCTGAGGGGCACAACAAAAGGGGGCAAGAGAGAAGCTGAGCTTGAGAAGGGGCCTTGTTCAGCTGGGATGGAAGAGGCAGCAGTGCAGGGTTTCTCTGAGGCCCTCATAGGCCTGAGTGCCCAAGATGCCCAGAGCTGAGGTGGCAGCAAGAGTGCACACTTGTGGTACCCCCACTGTGTGCCAGACCTGCCTGGCCACCATCTGCAGCTGCAGGGAAAATGAGAGGTGCAGACTCCAGCTAGGGCCATGCAGCGGCCGGTGAGCAAGTATGGGGATTCAACCCCGCCTCCCACTAGACTTACAAGGGGGTTGATCGCTGAGGCTGACTCCAGACTCCCTAGCCTCCCCCAGAGCATTCAGAGCCCCCCACCCAGCACTCCTGGGAGGCTCTCCCCTAGCCAGTTGGGAGAATGTAGTATTTATGTGAATGTCTGTTCATGAGTACAGTGTGCCCTCAGAGTCCACTTTCCAGCATTCCTGGCACAGACCCTTCCACCCTGCCTGGCTCCAGAGGAGGGAGGGAGAGGGAGGCCCCGCCTCCAGCCCCCTCTCCTCCCACCCCTCCCTGCTGGGCAATGAGGAAAACAGGAGTGAGGGAAGAGCTGTGATGTGGCTGGTAGTGGGGGGGCTCCTGCATCCCAGAGGGGCTGACCTCAGCCTGGGAGGAATGTGCAGGAGGGGAGGGCAGGGGTGGGGTGGGTGGGGGTAGGGCCACAGCCAAAGGCCCAGGGTTCTTGGTAGCCCCTCCCTCGGCACCTCCATCTCAGTTCTGACAGGGCCCTCAGAAGGGAAGGGGAACAGGCCAGGAGGGGAGGAGCTAATCTTTCAAAAAACGTGGGCCAGGGTCCCCTGGGAATATGGAGACCAGGCTGGGGTGAGGACATGCCTGCAACTGTTTCCCCAGCAGATGCCCCTGGAGCAGGGCCTTAGAATGTCTAGGAAGTGAGGTCTCAGGTGATGCTCCTATGGCCGCCCACGCCTGCCCCCACCGTGCCTAAGTCCTCTGGGCAGCATGACCTGCTACCCACGTGGCCAAAACAAGGAAGAGTTATGATGTTGGAGCCACCAGCCCTGATGACTAAAGCAGGTGTGAGTGAGGCGCCCAAGGTCCCATCCAGCCCAGGCTGGGCACTGCGAGGGTTGGCACAGCTTTCCTCAGATGGACGTCCCACCCCAGCCGCACCACCCGGAGTCCAGGCAGGGGCAAAGGGGCAGGCCCAGTTGGTGGCCAGGGGTGGGGAGACAGGTGCTCAGATTTGGCACAACAATCCAGGTTTTTCCAGAAGATAAAACCAAGACCATGGTAGGCCATGCCACTGACAGGCAGCCCCAGAGCAAGAACCCAGGCAGGCCTCTGACCACTGAAGCACCCTCAAAAGACAGAGGCCCAGGGCAGAAGTACGGGCAGGAAAAGGGACCTCAGCTGCCTCCCCTGGTTTGCCCCATTCTGTTAAGACCCAGGCCCAGGCTTCCTGATTCCAGAATCCTCAAGGCCTTCCAGGCCCCAGTGTGACCCACAGGCAATGACCGTGCTCCTGGCTGGAGTGCTGGCCTCCATGGGGGCCCCTACCCATGGCCTGGCACACTGGACCTGGGGCTGAGGAACAGAAAGGGGACCATGTGGAATCAGGGACAACTTGACCTCCCATCCCTGGGGACTTCTATTCCTACTCAAGGGAGGGGACATGTCTAGAGGACAGAGAGCAGGGCACAGCACTCAAGGGGGACAGAGCCCAGTTCTTTTGGCTGGGGATTGAATCCAGGCTATTGGAAAGATAATGGGGTGTCCTGATCCCGTTTCCCAGAGCAAACGCAGGGCTGGTGGAGGAGGGTGCAGAGGTGATGAAACAGAGACCAGGCCCCTGGGCCTGGAGAACTGAAGGCAGTGAGGGCCGACGGGAGCACAGTGGGAGTGGATGGGGGCCTCCGACGCACTTGCTGATCCTGGCTGCTGGGTGGAAAGCTGTAAACAGCTCAAGAATGTTGTTTGCTTGCATGGGGCCAGGAGAGCCTGCCCAGGTCCAAGGCCAGAGGCAGCTAGTCCCGGTAGGAAAAGGCCACATCCAGGAAACCCATGAACCCAGGCAGGGATCTGTCCTTCCACTTGCCCTGCTGAAGGGCCCTGCTGCTCTCACTGGTCCCTGTTATTCACCTGCCAGCTGGACAGGCCAGGCTGGGAATACCAGGTCCTCAGGCTCAGGAAGGAGGGGGATGGCCCCACTTCCACTTCCAGGGGACTTACTGATGTGCCCCCCACCTCTGTCCCTGCTTGGCTGGAAGCATCCAGGGCTGAGCAACAGAACTGCTCACTTAGAGTGCCCACACTGTCCCATCAGTCTTGGGAGGTGGTAGGAGAATGCCTTTTGCAGGGATTGAAGGATCAAAGCCCATTCTTAAGCCCTGGTATATTCACTCAGGTCAACCTGAGGGGTCCACTATGCCACTGTCAATATTGTCTCTCCAGAGAAGTACCTCTCATCCTACAAATGGGGCACATTCACCAGACTCAGCTTCAGGACAAGACCCCAGGTCATTCCCAACTGAGGCTCCTAGGTGCCAGAGCCCCATCCTGTCTGTAAAACCCTCTCAGGTTTTAGCTCTGGGTTTGGTGGGGGTTGTTCCTCCCACCTCCAGCCTAGGAAGAGAGGCCAGAGGAAGGGAGGTCCCATAGTCCGCCCCCCAACCTCTCAGCAGAGATGCAGAGCCACCTGTCCCGGATGGGGGACTCCGGATTGGCCCCCCCATGGTGCAGAAGTGAAATTTGTTGCTCCTCCTGCGTTTGCCCCTTTCCTGTCCTCCTTTCCCTCCCCCACCTGGCTGTCATGGAAGAAGCCACTGCTGGCCAGGCTGCTGAAATACTAAGTGGCCAAGTGGTGAGGAAGGACAGGGCTGAGTCCTGAGGGCCCATCGGACCTCCAGTTGAGAGCCCCTCCCCTGAGATCCAGCTGCCTACCCACCCCAGCTGGTCCCTGGGAACTGAGGTGGCAGCTGAGCTCCCCATGATCTCTCCCCACAGCTCCCCAGCTGTGGAGGGACAGGTGAGATATTGGAGTTTTGAGGGGTGCCCCCACCCTGTGATTTCCTTTGCCTGCAGAGCCCCTGGAGCTGGGGCCTTCTTCCTCCCTTTTCTTGGCTGGCCACCTGGCTTCTTGGGACCGCCGCCTAGGGCACCCTATGCCTTGAGGCCCAACAGGGGAGGGGTCTCCCCTACTATCCCCTCCGTTGTGCCCATTAGCCCATTCCACTCCCGCCTGGCTGCCGTCTCCAGCCGGTCCCGGCTGCCTGCCCGGTCACCCGATCCGCCCTCTAAACTTTACTGCGCTGAGCGCGTGGGGCGGTGGCTGGCCTGGTAGGGGCGGGGGCTGCTCCTTAAAGGAGCCGTCAGAGGGTCCCCTGCGGCCCCAGGGCAGGAAGGGGCCAGAGTGGAGAGGTGCCGTTGCGGTAGTCCTTGGTGAAGTGTGGGAAGGCACCTAGTGTTGGCCTGGAAGACCTCTAGAGCCTGAGAAGAGGCAGCGGCAAGTGTCAGAGGGTGGGGGTGGAAGGAGGGAGGTGGGGGTCCTGGCCTGGGAGGGGGCCAGGAGCTGGGGAGCTGGGCAGGAGTGTGGGTGGAGGGGCTGGAGCCTGCCCCAGCAGCTGCTCCCCTTGCTTAATCCCACCTTGAGGTTTGCCCCACTCTCCGGGCTCCTATGTCCAGCACCTGCCCAGCTGGCTCCAGGGAAGGAGGGTGGGCATAGCAGCCAGGTCTTGGCCCCAGCTGAGGGCCATGGGGAGGTGTCTGGTTCCTAGCGTGAAGGGGCTCAAAGATGGGGAAACCTTGAGGGCCGAGAGAGAAAAGTGGAGAGAGAGTCTCAGACAGGCTGTGGAGGTGCTGAGAGGGAAGGCCAGCTCAGCAAGGCCAGGAGGCTGGGGTGCAAGTGAAGGGCTGCCTCACCTTGCCCCTCCCTGATTCCTCAGGGGTGTGGAGAGAGAGCCCTCAAGCTCGAACGCAGAGGCTGCTTCAGCTGAGTTGGGACCAGTCTCCAAGTCAGAGGCTGAGGCTTCCACCCAGGTCTTGGGTCTCCTGAGTAGCACTTCTCCCTCTAAGGAATAGGTGTCATAAAATTGGAGTGATTGATGCTGCAGTTTGATTTGCTCACTTGCATGCCCAGAGACACTTCCACGCTTATGTGTACCCACATTTGCACATGCACAAACGTGTGACACATCTGTGCACAAAATATGCACATATTGCGCACATGCACCACATAGATTGCACGGTGCCACATGTGTGTGCACACTAACCTATATCCACACATGTGCAATATGACACTATACATTTGCACAGACATGTACGCATGTGCATGCACATGCGCAAACACACTACATATGCACACATCACAAGGGGACACTCAGAAACACATTCACATTCACAGGCACCCACACCCTTGGCTCCAGCCCCAAAAATGCCTCTGTGTTTCCCTGTGAGACTGTGGGGGCACCGCCACCTCCAGAGCCTGACCCCCCTCCTGTCACTCCTGCTCTCTTGACTGGCTTGTTTTGCTCATTGCACTTGGCACCCTCTGCCCCCATCCGATTCCTTGTTGGCGCTCCATCCCCTCTCACATGGGGACCTTGTCTATGTCTCCCAGTATTCCTCCTCTCAGGAAGAGGCTGGCGTGAAGTGGGTGTACACTGTGAATTAATCTCTGTAAGTGTGTATGCGAGAGGGGAGGTTACTGGGGAGGGTGACGTGGTGAGGCAGGACTGCCAGTGCAGGGTGACCCTGAGGGTGTGCCTGGTGGCATGGGTGTGTCTGTGATTGTGGCCAGGCGGGGCACCCTTGGAGGGGAGGGTTCGGAAGTGGAATGCGACCCCCCAGCCTCTTTCCCCTAGGGGCTGTAATCTGATCCCTGGGGACTCCCCCCTAGCCTCCCGCCCTCTCTGCTGACTACTTCTCTTCCAGATCCTGGGGCAGAGTCCAGGGCAGCTCAAGGCTCCTCCACACACACACTCGCTGAACCCTGAGCGCCCTGAGCTGCTGGGATGGGGCGGGCCGGGGCTGCCGCCATGATCCCGGGCCTGGCCCTGCTCTGGGCAGTGGGGCTAGGGGGTGCTGCCCCCAGCCCCCCACGCCTTCGGCTCTCCTTCCAAGGTAGGTGCACCTGGCAGGTGGGAGGGCCCAGCTTGAGGTGGGCAGGAAAGGGTCCCAGTATGGCCAGGGGGCTCTGTGTTGGCTGTTGCCCCATGTGCGTGCCTGTCACCAGACTCTGGTGGGATTAGTGGGCACTCTCAGGCTACCTCCAGTTAACCCTGTCCGGGCCTCAGCCCCTAGCCTCTGCCCACATTCTCCTCATGCTTTCTCAGGAAGACCCCGCCTGTCCCCATAGCAACAGACCTTGTCTCTGTTCCATTCAGTACCCTCAACCAGGCCATACTCCTTCAGCCAAGCAACAGGGAAGTCAGAGCCCCCGGAGGATGGCCCCTGGGCAGTGGCAGTGAATAGGCAGTTCTGCTGAGCTCAGGCCGGTGGTGGAGTGGCAGGAAAGGAACTCTCAGCCTGACTTTCGGGAGTTGGGGTTCTGGCCATCCCTGCATGCTGGTCTCCCCCAGGACTCTGGTGTCCATGAGCCTGGCCTCCCAGTGTGCCCGCCTGGAGACACCACCTGTCTGAGCATGCCCAAGTTCAACCTGCTTTCCTCTTCCTGGGGGGGGGGGGATACCGCCCACCCTGTCTGCTCCATATGTGCACCTGGGTGGGCTTGGCTTTGCGTGTGTAAACTGACACACATGGAAACTCACATGTGTACACGCCAGGCCCTAAGAACAACCTTGGCCCATAAAGCGACCACTAGGCAGGACCTGGGGGAGGCCTCCAGCATGGCTGGTGAGTCCTCAGCAGTGTCCCACCCTGCAGAGCTCCAGGCCTGGCATGGTCTCCAGACTTTCAGCCTGGAGCGGACCTGCTGCTATGAGGCCTTGCTGGTGGATGAGGAGCGTGGACGTCTGTTTGTGGGCGCCGAGAACCATGTGGCCTCTCTCAGCCTGGACAACATCAGCAAGCAGGCCAAGAAGGTGCCAGGGACCCCCAACCCCAGCACTGCCTAGGGAAGGAGCCCTAAGACCCCACTCCAGCCTGCCTGGAGAGACCCAGGGGAATGGGCCCCCTGAGAGAGAAATCCCAAGTCCCTGACCTGTGTCCCCTCTCCCCCCACCTCCCCATAGCTGGCCTGGCCAGCCCCTGTGGAATGGCGAGAGGAGTGCAACTGGGCAGGGAAGGACATTGGTGTGAGTGCCGGCTGCCCGGGCAGGGAGTGGGGAGGGTCGGCCCCTCACCCCAGAGACAGGGCAGGGCTAAAACAGAGGCCTGCCTGTTCTGGCGGGGATGAAGGAAGGGAGGTTGAGGTGGCTGAGGTCTGGGGGTGGTGAGTCAGGGTGGGGGCTCATGTAATTCTTCTTGGGGGGCCTCTGGGTCATGGGAGGCTTTGCAGGCATGTGCTTCCCCAGACACCCACACCTGGTGACGCTGGGGTGGTCAGTGAGGGCCTCCAGGTCCCTGTAGCCCATGCTAGCACTTGCCTGGGCCGATGCAGAAGAGAGGGAGGGATGAGGATGCCACTGGTGAGCTGGGACCTCTTAAGGCCACATCCCTGGGGGAAACCTCATGCCTCCCACCCTACTAGACTGAGTGCATGAACTTCGTGAAGTTGCTGCATGCCTACAACCACACCCACTTGCTGGCCTGTGGCACGGGAGCCTTCCACCCAACTTGTGCCTTTGTGGAAGTGGGCCACCGGCCGGAGGTAAGGCCAGATCTAGGCAGGGAGGGAGGTCAGGAGGGTAAGAAGGGCCTGGTAGTAAAAACTTCCCCCGCCTCCCAGGAGCCTGTGCTCCGGCTGGACCCAGGAAGGATAGAGGATGGCAAGGGGAAGAGTCCTTATGACCCCAGGCATCGGGCTGCCTCCGTGCTGGTGGGTGAGTCCAAGGGCTAGGGCCCCAAGAGAACCCCTTAGAAACTCCAGAACTGGCCGGGCACAGTGGCTCATGCCTATAATCCCAGCACTTTGGGAGGGTGAGGTGGGTGGATCACGAGGTCAGGAGATTGAGACCATCCTGGCTAACACAGTGAAACTTCATCTCTACTAAAAATACAAAAAATTAGCCAGACTTGGTGGTGCAAACCAGTAGTCACAGCTGCTCAGGAGGCTGAGGCAGGAGAATTGTTTGAACGGGAGGTAGAGGTTGCAGTGAGCCGAGATCATGCTACTGCACTCCAGCCTGGGGGACAGAGCAAGACTCTGTCTCAAAAAAAAAGGAAACTCCAGAACCTCACAAAGTTCCAAGACCTCCAAGAGCTCCAGGGATCCCCCATAGCCTCACTGACTCCCTAAGAGCTCCCAGAGCTCCCCAGGCCTTCCTGCCCCAAGTGCCCTCTGCTTGGCTAAGCAGCCCTTGCCATCTCCAGGGGAGGAGCTATACTCAGGGGTGGCAGCAGACCTCATGGGCCGAGACTTTACCATCTTTCGCAGCCTGGGCCAACGTCCGAGTCTCCGAACAGAGCCACACGACTCCCGCTGGCTCAATGGTGAGAGGCTGGTGGGGCTGTGGGAGGGGCCGTCACCCTCCCACAGGGCAGGTGCCAAGCAAGGCCCATAAAGTAAGTGAGCAGTGGGTGCAGCCAGGTCTTACCAAATACCCACCTTAATCAGGCACTGGTGTCACAGAGACAGACAAGTATGACCTCTTTGATCCCTCCTCGAGTTCACAGATCACATACATGATAAGATCAAGTCCAATGGTTATGAGGCCAGAGAGAGACAAGAGGAAGGGAAAAGGAGACTGGGTGGGTGGAGGGGGTTGGGTAAAGGAAGCTGCTGTGCTGAGGGGAGTATGAGCTAATTCCCAAAGCACAAGAGAGCCAGCCAGCAAAATTCAGGGATGAGCATTTCAGGCAGAGGGAGCAACTAGTGCAAAGACCTGGACGCAGTAACAAGAAAGGAACAGACTTGCTAGCAATGATAGGGGGGCCTGGACTGTCAGGGGCCAGAGTTGCTTATTCTAAGAGCCATGGGGGCTGGGCACAGTAGCTCCCACCTGTAATCCCAGCACTTTGGGAGGCTGAGGCAGGCAGATTGCTTGAAGCCGGAGTTTCATACCAGCCTGGGCTACAAAGCAAGATACTGTCTCTACAAAAAAATAAAAATTAGCCGAGGGCAGTGGCATGCACACACCTGTAGTCCTGGCTAGTCAGGAGGCTGAGATGGAAGGATCACTTGAGCGCAGGAGTTGGCGGCTGCAGTGAGCCATGATGCTGCCACTGCAGGACAGAGCAGACCCTCTCTCTAAATAAAATAAAAATTAAATAAGGGCTATGGGCTGGTGGGCGCAGTGGCTCAAACCTGTAATCCCAGCACTTTGGGTGGCCAAGGCAGGCGGATCACCTGAGTTCTGGAGTTCGAGACCAGCCTGGCAAACATGGTGAAACCGCATCTCTACAAAAAATACAAAAATTGGCCAGGCGCGGTGGCTCACGCTTGTAATCCTAGCACTTTGGGAGGCCGAGGTGGGTGGATCACCTGAGGTCAGGAGTTCAAGACCAGCCTGGCCATCATGGTGAAACCCCATCTTTAAAAAAATAAAAAAATAAATACAAAAATTAGCTGAGCATGGTAGTTTGCACCTGTAATCCCAGCTACTCGAAAGGCTGAGGCAGGAGAATCTCTTGAACCCAGGAGGCAGAGGTTGCAGTGAGCCGAGCCACTGCACTCCAGCCTAGGCGACAGAGCAAGGCTCCGTCTCCAAAAACTAAATAAATAAAATTAAATAAAGGGCAATGGGACCCAGCAGAAAGATTTGAAGCAGGAGTGGGGAGCATGTGGTTATGCTAGGGAGGACAATTCATGAGTGAAGCTGAAACCAAATTACTCCATCTCCCTCCTACCCCAGCCTGCGGTGCTGGGTCACTGTGTGGGGTGAGATCGGGGGCCAGCTGGGCTTTCCGCCTGCGTGCCTAGGTAGCCACGGTCTCTGCTGCCCCCTCGCGGCTGCTTCTTGCCTCGCAGGCCCTGATCCTTAGGATTCGGTTTGCGCAGAGCGCCAACTAGACGTGGTCCTAGAGGTTGGGTGGTCAGACACTGTGACCCCGGGCGCTGTGCCCGCGCTACGGGAAGGGGAAGCAGCGCGTGGGTCTCGTATCGGGGGTGAGGCCAGGACCCGCTGACCCACGCCTCCTGCCGCGGTCAGAGCCCAAGTTTGTCAAGGTATTTTGGATCCCGGAGAGCGAGAACCCGGATGACGACAAAATCTACTTCTTCTTTCGTGAGACGGCGGTGGAGGCGGCGCCAGCAATGGGACGCCTGTCGGTGTCCCGTGTTGGCCAGATCTGCCGGGTGAGCAGGCCCTGGCCACACCCGGCGACCCTGCCCCTGCCTCTTTGCCCGCCCTGGTCTTGCCCTCATCCCCTCTGGTCGTCCGGCAGAATGACGTAGGCGGCCAGCGCAGTCTGGTCAACAAGTGGACGACGTTCCTGAAGGCGCGGCTGGTGTGCTCAGTGCCCGGTGTCGAGGGCGACACCCACTTCAATCAGCTCCGTGAGTGCGGGAGTGGGAATGGGGTTGGGGAGGAGGGCAGCGTCGCAGACTCCGGGAGCCCCCGCCACAGCGGGGCTGTGCGCCCTGCCCCAGCTAGGCCCCTTCCCCGCAGAGGATGTGTTTCTGCTGTCCTCGCGGGACCACCGGACCCCGCTGCTTTATGCCGTCTTCTCCACGTCCAGGTGAGGGGTGGGAGGTAAAAAGCGCCCGGGGCAGGCCTGGGCTCCACCTGGCCCCTCACCCCACCCTGTTCTTCGCCTACAGCATCTTCCAGGGCTCTGCGGTGTGCGTGTACAGCATGAACGACGTGCGCCGGGCCTTCCTGGGACCCTTTGCACATAAGGAGGGGCCCATGCACCAGTGGGTGTCATACCAGGGTCGCGTCCCCTACCCGCGGCCAGGCATGGTGCGTAGGCCAGGGACTTCTGCCACAACCCACTTCACAACCCCTTCAAAGCCTCAAGGGTTTGAGAACTTGGCCCGGGGTCTTCTTGGTGAATGTGGTTTCTTCCTTTAGTTATGGCTGAGAAAAGGTTGTCATCATAAAACAAGGCTTGTTTCCCCACCTCTGACTTCCCAGGGCGAGGCTGCATCTCGTCTCTCAAATTCCCAGGGCAGGCTCTGTCCCCATCCTCCTCTACGTTCCCAGAGGCTTGGCATGGAGGGCTGCTCATGAAGCCCCCATATCTATATCCCTGCTGTGCCTCCTTTTCCCCCACCCCCAGTGCCCCAGCAAGACCTTTGGCACCTTCAGTTCCACCAAGGACTTCCCCGACGATGTCATCCATTTTGCGCGGAACCACCCCCTCATGTACAACTCTGTCCTGCCCATTGGGGGGCGCCCTCTTTTCCTACAAGTTGGAGCCAATTACACCTTCACTCAAATTGCCGCGGACCGGGTTGCAGCCGCTGACGGACACTATGACGTCCTCTTCATTGGCACAGGTCAGGGTCCCTCCACAGCGACCCCCAGGCTCCCATCCAGGCCCTGTGGCCTGCTGGTAGAAGCTCTCCCTGTTCAGTCCCATTTTCACATCCTTTCCTGGGCTATGTCTCCACCTTCTGGATGCTGCCCAACCTGCACTCTTCTAGTCCACACTTCACAACCCAAACATGCTGAGGGTAGACGCCTCAAAGGCGAGGAGACCCGAGCCCCAGCTGTCCGGGAGCACCAATGGTCATTACGCATTCTCATCCCTGCAGACGCTGGCACGGTGCTGAAGGTGATATCGGTCCCCAAGGGTAGCAGGCCCAGCGCAGAGGGGCTGCTCCTGGAGGAGCTGCACGTGTTTGAGGTGAGGCCTTGCCCCCAGTCGCCCGGGACCCCCCCGACACCACTAAGCCCTGACCCCGTCGCCCCTCCTCCCTCTCAGGACTCGAGCGCTGTCACCAGCATGCAAATCTCCTCCAAGAGGGTGAGTGACCAGAAGGATGAGGGTAGGGGTAGAATGGACTGAGCTTGTGCCTGGCACGTCCCAAGCCTCTGGCCCCTCTTGGTAGTTTGCAATCCCGGGTTTGCGTACAGGCTCTGCCTTTGCTAGACTGTATGACCTGAGGCGTAAGACCTCAGTGTTCCCATCTGTCGAGTGGGAGAAGGGATCCCTGACCGATGGGAGGCGGGCGCGGGGCCGCCTTGGTCACCCCAGAGCCCCTCGTGCCCCCTAGCACCAGCTGTACGTAGCCTCGCGGAGCGCTGTGGCCCAGATCGCATTGCACCGCTGCACTGCCCACGGCCGCGCCTGCGCCGAATGCTGTCTGGCGCGTGACCCCTACTGCGCCTGGGACGGGGTCTCGTGCACGCGCTTCCAGCCCAGTACCAAGAGGTGGGCGGGGTTGGGGTTGGGCCGCCGGGAGGGAGGCGAAGGGTCTTTTGCTGCCCGGGGCTGAAAGAGGAAGGGCTCACGGAGGGTCCAATGTTCCTCTCAGGCGGTTCCGGCGGCAAGACGTAAGGAATGGCGACCCCAGCACGCTGTGCTCAGGAGGTGAGTCCCCCAGCTTCCCCTACCCTCAGCCCCAGAAAACGCCCCACCTTCCCCGCTTTGCCTAAATCTGACGTTCTTTTCGCCCCAAGACTTTTCTCGTCCCGCACTGCTGGAACACAAGGTGTTCGGCGTGGAGGGCAACAGCGCCTTTCTGGAGTGTGAGCCCCGTTCGCTGCAGGCGCGCGTCGAGTGGACTTTCCAGCGCGCAGGGGTGACAGCCCACACCCAGGTGAGTCTTGCTTCGCGCTCCCCGCCAGGCTCCTGTCTTACCCGCTGCATCCAGGAGAGGCCTCATCCTGCTCAACGAGGCCCCGCCCAACCAGACTCCCTCCCCTCCCCGCCCAGTTTGGGCCCTCACCTGCACTCCACAAGCTGCGGAGGCCCCATTGGGTCCAACCAGGTTCCTGACCCGCCTCCCCGGGATCCGGGAGAAGATCCGCCCTCGACCCTCCTATTGAGGTCCCTGACCCACCCCCCACGTTCCTGTAAACCCCGTCTCGTTTGTATCGTCACTGGAAGACCACCAGCTGCCAAACAACCTTCAAATGTGCACCCGCGGGCATCCCTTTCCCGCTCCCCCTTAGCTCCCAATGACTCTTTGCTTCTTCCCTCGGGTGCTAGGGGCCCGACGCCCCCGCCTCACGCTACCCCCCGCCCGCAGGTGCTGGCAGAGGAGCGCACCGAGCGCACCGCCCGGGGGCTACTGCTGCGCAGGCTCCGGCGCCGAGACTCGGGCGTGTACCTGTGCGCCGCCGTCGAGCAGGGCTTTTCGCAGCCGCTCCGTCGCTTGTCGCTGCACGTGTTGAGTGCTACGCAGGCCGAGCGACTGGCGCGGGCCGAGGAGGCTGCGCCCGCCACGCCGCCGGGCCCCAAACTCTGGTACCGGGACTTTCTACAGCTGGTGGAGCCTGGCGGCGGTGGCAGCGTGAACTCCCTGCGCATGTGCCGTCCGCAGCTTGCGCAGCACTCATTGCCCCCGGAGTCGCGGAGGGATAAGGCCCGTAACCGGCGGACGCACGCTCCTGAGCCACGCGCTGAGCGGGGGCCGCGCAGCGCAACGCACTGGTGACCGGGTTGTCCCCACGCCAGGGACCAAGCAGGAGACGACAGGCGGGAGAGGAGGCAGATAGACCCTGAAAAGACGGACGGGTTGGGCCGGGCACGTTGGAGGTCCCCGGCCGACATAGACACCAACCGACAGGCCCTGGCTGAGGGCAGCTGCGCGGGCTTATTTATTAACAGGATAACCCTTGAATGTAGTAGCTCCGGGAAGGGCGGCACAGGCCGGGTGCAGGATTCAGCCGAGAGGGAAGGGACGGGGAAGCCGGGCTCCAGAGCAACAACCAGGGCCGAGGAGGTGCCTGGAGTGCCCACCCGGGGGGACAGACCCCACCTCCTTGGGTAGTGAGCAGTGAGCAGAAAGCTGTGAACAGGTTGGGCTGTTGGAGGTGGAGCGAAGCAGGCCGACTGTACTAAAGTAACGCAATAAACGCATTATCAGCCAAAGCTGGAATGGCCCCAGCAGACAGCCCCAGTCCTAGGCCTTGCTATGTGGTCCTGGGCACCTTCGTAGCCGTGTCAAGGCCTGAGTGTCTCCTGTCCAAGGTTGCCTGGTGAGGATGAAAGGTGGTTCCACGTGACTGAACAGGTTCTGTAGGGCCTTTGGGAATACTGACACGCAGGGTACGTTATATACGTGCATAGTGTGACTTCAGGGCTGAGTGCTAGGAAGAAAATAAAACTGGGTGATGTGGAGAAGCACGTGAGCAGAAGGCCTCACTGAAGGGATGACATTTGAGCTCCATGACAAGAAGGAGCCAGCCACAGACTATCTGGGGGCAGAGCATTCCAGAAGGGAACAGCCAGTGCCAAGGCCCTGAGGTGGGAACAAGCTTGGTGACTTTGAGGAACATCAGGGAGGCCACTGTGTGACAGGTTTGGAGTGTGTAGGAAATAGAGCCCACAGTCTTGCTTTGCCCCCATTGGGAAGAAGGGCCACAGGGATCCAACCACAGGGAAGGCCAGAAGCTGGGCCACATCCCTGCTTCGAGGTAGGCGGTGATGCACATGCTTACACGACCTTATGGAACCTGTCTACCCTTGTGGAGATGGGAGCTGGGGAGGACCAAAACCGTGCATTGTGCTACATGCTCCAGATGTGGTTCTCACTGTATACTGCCAGGGAGGAGCCATTGTTATTCTCACTTTACACAGCAAACTGAGTTCAGAGAGAAGAGATCCTTTACCTAAGGTTGTAAGCTTAGTAACAGATGAATCAGCCTCCAGCCTAGGTCCACCCACTGGCCAGCATGGGTGCTGTGGGTGTATCTGCCCACTTGTGAGGCTATCAGAGCCCTCATGGCATCAGGCTCCAGTTGTGCATCACCCTCTATATAAGACACACACAATAGCACTGTGTGCTAGCAAGTCACACAGTGGAGGCTGCTTGTCTCATGTTTCCTGGGAGAAGAGATGACTGCATTATGGGTAGGGGTCTGCAGGGTGGAAGGGTGGCCGAGTAGAGATGCACAGGGGTCCCTTGTATGTCTTGTCTGCCACGTGGGGCCTTGCTGAGCCTGGGGGCTCATCCTGGGTATATGGGGGAGGTGTGGTTCACCTTGAAGGTCCCTGGGCACCTGGACTAGTGGAGGCAGGCTCCTGGCTGCCTCCCTCTCCAGGTAGATAGTACAGGCAGGCCCACGTGGATCACTCCGCCCCTTCCCATGGCTGAGGGCTGCCCCCTCTAAATATAGCCCTTTGGGCTGAGCTCAGGCCTATTTTAGGCCAAGGCTGGGAGGCAGCCAGGCCTTCCCTGGGCTCTCAAAGGAGCCACTGCTGTCTTTGCCCAGTCCTGCTACTGGATGCCATCATCGGCCCCTGACTGCCCACTGCTTGCCATGCCCGAAGAGACCCAAGAAGGTAGGAGAGAGTGACCATGAGGGGGGGCAAGGACTCAGTCCTGTGACCTTGTGGACCATGGAGAGACCCACCTTCTGCCCCACTGACCTCACTGTCTTGAGTAGTTACCCATTTTCATGCCCCAGCTCCAGTAAAGGGACCTGCTCCCTGTGCAGGGAGGAAAAGACTGCCATGCCTGGGACCCCTTGCCACCTCAGGCCCTGCTTCGGTTTCCCCTGCTGGGGACATCAGGGAGGATGGGGGAAGCTACCCAGTTAGGAGTGGGTCAGCTACCGGCTATGGTGAAGTGGGTGTGGGCATCCGGGCAGCTGCCCAGCCAGTTCAGCTCTTAAGGGAGGAAGCTGGGTTTGGGATTGGGCAATAGTTCCAGAAAGCATTTGGGCACCTGTCCCAGGGACTAGGAAGTAGATAGGCCTCTGGCCTCCCCTCACTTGGGTCTAAATATCCCCAACTGGCTAGGGCTCGGGGTCCCTTGGCCTGGTCAGACTCAGACTCAGCTAGTCAAGAGCTTGGTGGCCACTCACCTAACTTCTCCTCTGCCTATAAGAAGTACCAATGCCGAGGGGCCAGGGCAGCAGGAATCAAGGAAGCTACAGGTCCACTGCTGGCCAGGACATAGGACTGGCTGCTCCATCTTATAGCCCATGATCCAGCTTGGCCCAGCTAGCAAGCTCCTCTCATCACATTTTCAACTTGTTTTTTTTTTTTTTTTTTTGCCCAGGCTGGAGTACGGTGGTACCATCTTAGCTCACTGCAACCTCTGCCTCCTGGATTCAAGTGATTCTCATGCCTTAGCCTCCCAAATACCTGGGCTTACAGATGCGCACCACCATGCCTGGCTGAGTTTTGTATTTTTAGGGGAGACAGGGTTTCACCACGTTGGCAGGCTAGTCTTGAACTCATGGCCTCAAGCGATCTGCCGTTCTCAGCCTTCCAAAATGCTGGAATTACAGGCATGAGGCACCGTGCCCAGCCACATTTTCCTTTTTTTTTTTTCTTTTTTTTTGAGACAGAGTCTCACTCTGTCACCCAGGCTGGGGTGCAGAGGTGCGAACTTGGCTCACAGCAACCTCCACCTCCCGGGTTCAAGTGATTCTCCTGCCACACCCTCCTGAGTAGTTGGTATTACAGGCATGCACCTCCATGCCCAGATAATTTTGTTTTGCTCTGTACCCAGGCTGGAGTGCAGTGGTACGATCTAGGTTTACTGTAATCTCTACCTCCTGGGTTCAGGTGATTCTCCTGTCTCAGCCTCCTGAGTAGCTGGGATTATAGGCGTGTGCTACAATGCCTGGTTAATTTTTGTAGTTTTAGTAGAGAAGAGGTTTCACCGTGTTGGCCACGGCTAGTCTCGAACCCCTGACCTCAGGTGATCCACCTGCCTCGGCCTCCCAAAGTGCTGGGATTACAGGTGTGAGCCACCATCCCTAGCCAACATTTTCAACATTTTGTACTGCAGGAGAGGGTCCTGGCTCCTGGTAGGGGGAAATGTGTATCTCTCGTATCTCTCTCTCTCTCTCTCGTCTCTGTGTGTGTGGGTGTGTGTGTGTGTGTGTGTCTGTAGAGAAAGGTCTCCCTGGTCTTGAACTCCTGGCCTCAAGCAGTCCTCCCACCTTGGCCTTTCAAAGTGCTGAGATAAGAGGCGTGAGCCATCACGCCTGGCCTCTTTAGAGATCTTAATAATAACATTTACTGTGTGTTTTACCTGTAACAAAAAATTCACATTCAATTTAGAAAGTGTGAGAAAAGCACAACAAAGTACAAAGAGGGAATTTTTAGTTTCTTGTTTGTTTTTGGAGACAGGGTCTCACTCTGTTGCCAAGGCTAGAGTGCAGTGGCATGATCACAGCTCACTGCAGGCTCAACCTCCTGGGCTCAAGCAATCCTCCCACCTCAGCATCCTGAGAAGCTGGGAAGCATGCCACCACACCCAACTAATTTTTTTTTGTAGAGATGGGTCTCCCTGTGTTGCCCTGTCTGGTCTCAAACTCTTGGACTCAAATGATCCTCCTGCCTTGGCCTCCCAATGGGCTGGGATTACACGCATGAGCCACGGTGCCTGGCCCAAAGAGAGAATTTAATATGACCTTCAACCTACCACCCAGACATAATGACTGGCAGCATTTGCATGTTTTTATTGTACTTGCTTTTGAGCATGTCAAGAGGCAGTTTCAAGTCATAGAGGCCACCCTTGCCCCTATCTGGAGGTGTCCCCCAGTGCTCTTCCCGACTGTTAGCGTCTACGTGGGTATCTGGAGCTCTTGGCAGCTGGACCAGGATTTTTAGAAATCAAGTTAAAGAACAACCGGAAGGAAATATAATTAAATATTGGCCCAACACGGTGGCTCACACCTGTTATCCCAGCACTTTGAGAGAGCGAGGCTGGAAGATCACTTGAGGCCAGGAGTTCAAGACCAGCGTGGCCAACATGGTGAAACCCCAGCTCTACTAAAAATACAAGCCGGACATAGTGGCTCACGCCTGTAATCCCAGTACTTTGGGAGGCCAAGACAAGCTGATCACCTGAGGTTGGGAGTTCAAGACCAGCCTGACCAACATGGAGAAACCCCGTCTCTACTAAAAATACAGAATTAGCCAGGTGTGGTGGCGCATACCTGTAATCCCAGCTACTCGGGAGGCTGAGGCAGAAAAATCACTTGAACCCAGGAGGCGGAGGTTGCAGTGAGCTGAGATCATGCCACTGTACTCCAGTCTGGGTGACAGAGTAAGACTCTGTCTCAAAAAGAAAAAAAAAACTTCAGTAAGTCTAAAAATAAATAAAATCATAAGAAAAGTTCACAGACCCAAGTGACTAAATGGGCAGAGACTTCAAATTAATGAAGAAGCAGCCGGGCACAGTGGCTCCCGCCTGTAATCCCAGCACTTTCTTTTGGAGGCTGAGGTGGATGGATCATGAGGTCAGGAGATCAAGACCATCCTGACTAACATGGTGAAACCTCATCTCTACTAAAAATACAAAAAATTAGCTGGGCGTGGTAGCACACGCCTGTAGTCCCAGCTACTCGGGAGGCTGAAGCAGGAGAATCGCTCAAACCTAGGAGACAGAGCTTGCAGTGAACCGAGATCATGTCATTGCACTCCAACCTGAGTGACAGAACGAGACTCTGTCTCAAAAAAAAAAAAAAGAAAAGCCTCTAGCCAAGTGTGGTGGCTCACGCCTGTAATCCCAGAACTTTGGGAGGCTGAGGCAGATGGATCACCTGAGGTCAGGAGTTTGAGACCAGCCTGGCCAACATGGCAAAACCTGGTTCTACTAAAAATACAAAAATTAGCTGGGTGTGGTGGCAGGTGCCTGTAGTCCCATCTACTCAGGAGGCTGAAGCATGAAATTGCTGGGTGGAGGTTGCAGTGAGCCGAGATCGAAGCACAGAGTGAGACTCTGTCTCCAAAAAAAAAAAAAAAAAAGCCAGACACATATTAGTCACACTTTCTTGGCTAAGAAACCCAATAAAATCAATCAAGAAACGCCATTTCTCATCCCTCAAATTAGCAAATATATGTGTGCACATGAATATAATTTTTTTTATCTGGGGATGCCTAATGGTGGCAAACCCTGTGTTGGGGGCTGTGGACAGTGCTTCTGGAGTACAATTTGGTAACAGCTTTAAAAAAAATTGGGCCAGGCGTGGTGACTCACACCTGCAAACCCACCATGAAACATCGTCTGTACTGAAAATACAAACATTAGCTGGTGAGGTGGCACACATCTGTAATACGAGCTATTCGGGAGGCTCAGATAGGAGAATCACTTGAATCCAGGAGGTAGAGGTTGCAGTGAGCCAAGATTGTGCCACTGCACTCCAGCCTGGGCAACAGAGCAAGACTCTGTTGCAAAAACTAATAATTGGCCGGGAGCAGTGGCTCATGCCTGTAATCCTAGTACTTTGGGAGGCTGAGGTGGGCAGATTGCCTGAGCTCAGGAGTTCGAGTCCAGCCTGGGTAACATGGTGTAACCCCATCTCTACTAAAATACAAAAAATTAGCCAGGCATGGTAGCATGTGCCTGTAGTCCTAGCTACTCAGGAAGCTGAGGTGGGAGAATTGCTTGAACCTGGAAGGCAGAGGTTGCAGTGAGCCAACATCGCGCCATTGCACTCCAGCCTGGGTGACAGTGAGACTCCGTCTCCATTAAAAAAAAAAAAAGCAAATAAAAACCAGCCGGGTGCAGTGGTCCATGCCTGTAATGCTAGCACTTTGGAAGGCCATGGCAGGTGGATCACTTGAGGTCAGGAGTTCAAGACTAGGCTGGGCCAACATGGTGAATCCTCGTCTCTACTAAAAATACAAAAACTAGCTGGGCGTGGTGGTACACACCTGTAATCCCAGCTACTTGGGAGGCTGATGCAGGAGAATTGCTTGAACCAGGAGGTGGAGGTTGCGGTAGCACTCCAGCCTGAGCAACACAGGGAGACTTTTTTTTTTTTTGAGACTCTGTCAAAAAAAAAAAAGAAATCCCTCCTCTTGGATGCAATAATTCCACTTTTGGGAACTGAAATTAATAACTATCAGGAAATTGGGGAAAAAACCCTTCATACTCAACAATGGATGTCCTGGGAGTTAATTTCAAAAGGGAACTGCAGCAGTGAGCCAAGATCATGCCATTACACTCCAGCCTGGGCAACAAGAGTGAAACTCCATCTCAAAAAAAAAAAAAAAAAGGAACAACCACAAACAACCTAGATGCCTAGATGCTCAGGCAGCCTCAGAGGGATGTGTGAAGAGAGACCTCAGAGGCATGTGAAACAGTATAACAAAAAAGCGTCTCTCTAGTGGTAATGTTCAATAAAAACAGCAGGGTTCACACACGTATAGCAGAGTCACACTGACTACGTTAAAGAACGCAGAACCAAGGCCAGGAGGGAAAGGCACCAGAGTGGCTACAATAGGGCTTTTTGACCAGAAGCTGCCAGGCATTGGGTCTGCAGGGAGAAGTGACAGAAGAGGCAAGACTGAATTGCATTCTCTGCAGGTTTACTATACAAGGCTGATAACTACTAGAAATGAGGAGGCAGAGGAATGTCCAAGTCCCTGGGGTGCTTGGAAGGAAACAAATCAAATGTATCTGCTGCTCCTGTGTACAGAATAAGCTTTAAGGGTCTGGGATCATCCTGGATCCAAATCAAGGGTCATTCCAGAGTCAGTTTTAAGGGATTTGGAGCCAAATGCCCCACTATCCCTATCCTCCAAAGTCCCTGCTGTCTGAAGGATCAGCCAGCCACCTGGATCAGCCACCTGGTAGAAGGAGGTTGATCCACCACTGGCTAAATCAGCCTGCACTGGCCTTGCAGACTCCATGGCGCCAGTGATGCCCAGCCAGAGGAGTAGCGGGGCGGTAGCCCCCAACCACGTGCAGGAGGTGCGCCTGCACCGTGTGGAGTCCATCAGTGACCTACACAGTGGAGGTGAGCGGAGACAGGGGTGGATAATGTGCTGGGGGTGGGTATGAAAGCAGGTGCACCCACTACCCTCCCACTGTCCCATCCACCCAGCAGGCACACTGCGCCCCTATCTGACTGAAGAGGCACGGCCGTGGGATGAGCTGCTGGGCATTTTGCCGCCGTCACTGTGTGCCCAGGCTGGCTGCAGTCCTGTGTACAGACGAGGGTTCCTGCTGCTGCTTGCGCTGCTGGTGCTCACCTGCCTGGCACTTGCACTCCTGGCTGTCTACCTGAGTGGTATGGATGCACAGGGTGCCGGTAGGAAAAGAGGGCAGGGCAGTGGAGCCTGGGAGGCACTTCTATGCAGTTGGAAGGAGCAACTGCAGATGCTGCAGCAATGAAGGGTGGGATGGGAGGCCCACGAGTGCCCCGGGTCCTGGGCTGGGTGTGCAGGGGTCATGGGGTGGCACACGGTCTGATGATCCCCCACTTCTTATTCATAGTGCTGCAGAGTGAATCCCTACGCATCCTGGCGCACACGTTGCACACGCAGGAGGAGACACTACTCAAACTCCGCCTGGCCAGCCTCAGCCAGCTTCGGAGGCTCAACTCCAGTGAGGCCCAAGCAGCACCCAGCTGATGCCACTTCGATCTGGGGCCTGGGGGTGTGTGTTGGGAGGAATAAAGTGGCTATGGGCAGGTCTCTCCCCTACTGCTGGCTGCCACATCTACATTATTTCCTTGGTGAGATTTTTGTATAAGAACCTGATACTGATTTCACAGCTGCCTGCCTCTCCTGATCTCTTCAAGCCAGACCTAGCCAAGCCTCTGGTGCCAAAGCTTTGTTCTGGGTGGCCTAAGGTCAGGGGAAGGTGCACCAGCCTCCTGGCTCCTCCTGTGGCCTGTCAGCACTCTCTGGCCACCCCCAGATGGCAGGTTCTGAAGTCTCGAAATAGCTGCCCCCACGGCAGTCACCAAACTCTGCCAGGCCTCCCAGTGGGGGGTCCAGCCTCAGCTCTCAAAGACAGGTTGGGCTCTGAGTGTGGGGAGAGGCACCACCTGGGGGAGCCTTGGAGGGCAAATGTGATATGGGGGAAGACCCAGTTGGGCCCAAGTGTGGGGTGGTAGACAGATAGGGAGAGAGAACAGAAAAATACTCAGGGGTTAAGACCACAGAAGGCTGAGCATTCTGTTTAATATCTCTAATAATCCTTAAAAATCAGCACACAAATCCATTCCACGTAGCTTTGCCTCCCCACCTGCTGTGGTGGCATTTGTCCAGATGCTACCACCCACCTAAGAGTGGGTCATCCTAGGGGAGCAAGGCCTGAGAAAGAAAAGGAAGGGAAATGCCCCCTAGTGCCTGCCCCACAGCCCTGGGACAGGCACATATTTAGCCTGGCCTGAGACAGGGCAGGAAGAGGCCACGGGGCTGAGTGCAGGGACAAAGGAGCCAAGGTCCCAAGTGTCCGGGCCCCCAGTTGCCCACCCCATGTCTGTTTTTGGTTTTCTCATTAAAAAAATAAAGTGACAAATACTGGTGGAGACCAGCTGTCGCACTGTCTTCTGTTAAAAATACGGACCAAAGGTATGGAGAGTCTCTTCTTCAACTGGTCCTGCTTCACAGGATGTCTGCCCGCTTGTCCCGCACACGGCTTCGAGCCTTGGTCCGGGCTTTGAAGGCGGCAGCGTT
The DNA here is from genome assembly GCA_963573385.1 of Cacajao melanocephalus. Lineage (NCBI taxonomy): Eukaryota > Metazoa > Chordata > Mammalia > Primates > Pitheciidae > Cacajao > Cacajao melanocephalus. The sequence continues at coordinate 39,574 of CAUYLG010054500.1, read as the reverse complement.
GTACAGGTGCTGGAGTGGGGACAGAGAGTGATATCCTGGGGAGCAGGGAAGGGAAAGGCCTGGGGCTCCTCTTCCAGCCACTGCAGAATTCCAGGCCTCCAGGAAATGGGAATAGTGGGAAGAGGAAGGTGCCTAAGGGTGCAAACCTTCTCGAAGCGTGGAACCTTGCAGGCCTTTAGGGCAGCAGCATCCAGCACCAGCACAGGGCCCAGCCCAAATATGTCACGGAGTAGCTCATTGTTCTGGGGGGCAGACGGCAGTGAGCCCAGGCCAGCCTGAAGCAGCCAAGCCAGGTGCCCCCTCCCTGTCCATCCCCGCACCTGGAGGTGGTGGTGCATGCCTGAACCCAGCACTTCCTTGAAGGCGGTGTAGATCCGGTGCCGAGCCCAGCTGTCCACGTAGAGCACCTCAAAGCCGAAGCGCACTGTCTCTTCTTCGCGTTCACCACCCTGCAGGGTAGAGGGGCCCACACAACTGGGCTTGGCTGCTATGCCTGGGGGTGCACCCTTGCTAGGACACATATGTTCTCACACACACCTCCACGGAGTGCAGCACAGCGCGGAAAGTAGAGCGCTGGCGCCGGCGATCAGCCTTGGCACGGTACTTGTTGCTGTCAGTGGCCAGAGTGCGCAGGACACTGCAGAGGGCCTCCATGTCCTTGTAAACAAACTCCTCCTGCAATGGGAGTGTTGGAGGGTGTGTAGCAGATGCTTGAGTTCTGCTGGCTCTGAACACAGCACTGCCTAAACCCCTCCTTTCACTGAGAGACCCTCTCTTCTCTGCCTGGCCCCTTTGACCCCTCCTTGGCCTCTGCCTGGCCAGGACACCCCGGCTCAGGGCACCCATCATGACATCTGGCAAATTAATCTGTGTTGGGGCCACCTCCTCTATGTAATGACCTAAAGCTATTCTGTTTTCTGTGGCACCCCTGCATCCAGCCTGTGATGGGCAGGTGGTGTCACCAAGCACCCCCATCCCTGTCCCTCGCACCTCAAGGTCCCGGGCAAGCTCAAAGAGCAGGGCAATGGTTTCACCAGCAGCGATCCGCAGGTTCACACTTTCACTGGACAAGAGCTGGGGCAGCCGGGGCAGCTGCCTAGGGAAGGGGCAGGCTGAGCTACATGTGTGGGTTGGGGGCCTCTTTGAGATCCCCTCCCCATCCCAGTGGACAGCCATGCCTACCTGTCAAGGATGCGGCTGAAGTGGGTGCTGGGGCAGATGGTGAGCAGTAATGCCCAGGCCTGCAGGGCAGCACAGAGTAGGCCGTGCCGGCTGGCAGGGACCACAGGAGTTGCAGAGCTGCCCAAGCCACAGAACCGGCTGAAAACACTTTCTAAGCAAGCAAGGCAAGAGACCAGGTCCTAGGAGCACAGGAAGGCAGGGGAGCTTAGAGAAAGAGTTACAGGCCTAGGTGTTCAACCACCTGTGCCCAAAGACCACTCACCTGGATGTCGGCGGCAGCCACGTAGCAGCCCAGGCCAAGAGCAGAAGCGCACTGTTGGGAGGAGGGCAATGCCATGCCACGGTCAGCAGGTGAACCTACGTTCCCAGCCCTGGAGCTCACCCCCCTCAGAGTAGGGGAGGTTGAAGACAGGAGGAACCCACCATTCTGCTGAGGGATAAGGTGGAAGAAGGGTTTCATGGGGCACGGGCACACTCACGTGGAGCTGGGCGGCAGGGCTAGCTGTGCTGTCACTGAGCACAGAGACCAGCAGTGGCTGCAGGCTGTGGAACAGCTCCTCACCCTTGGGTCCAGGGCCCAGCTGCACGCAGAGCAGGCCTAGCACAGCAGCAGCTAGGGCCTGTTCCTCGCCCTTCCCTGTGGGATGCTTTCCAGTCAGCCCATGCAGCAAGGGCCAGTGTCCGCACAGTTTAAGTCTCCCATGCACCCCTAGTTCCAACCTTTCTTGAGGCACTTTTCCAGGGCATCGGCTAGTGTGAGGCGGCGCTCCAGCAAGAAGTCAGGGAGTAGGCGGGACGCCAGGGCCAGGCGCAGGCTCTCAAGAGCACCCTGCCGGGTCTTGGCACTGGGGGAGGTCAAGAAAAAGGGTCATATGGGCCAGCCCTCCCTTGGTCACACTTGGAGCTGGGTGTAAGAGTTGGCTGGCAGCCAGGGGTACCTCTTGTCTGTGAGGCAGTCCACATACTCCTTCAGCTTTTCCTCAAGGTCTTCTTGCTGGCCCTGCTCATCCACGACATCCCCCCCTGCAAGGCCACCTGGTCAGCACTTCTTGTCCCATGGAGCCCTCACCAAGCCCCTGTCAAACTTCCACATGCTCTCACCAAGGCTGTCCTCTGCAGTGGTGCTGAGAAGGCTGGGGCATTCACTGGCTGTGCTGTGGGCCTCACTGGCTGCCTCATCCTCACTGGAACCTGAGTCAGCTTGGGCACTGCTCCGGGCACCTGGGGAAGGTGGAAAAGGACACTCAACTTGCCTCCACTGATGAGGGATGGCTGGGGTACCTCACCTGACCTCATAATCCCAAAAGATGGAATGGTGTACCCTCTTGGAGAAGAAAAATCAAAGCCAAGGGTCAGGTCAGTAGGGCTGGTGCACTCCTGTGAGTAGGGTCTGTCCAGGGCCAAGGGCTGACATTGGCAAGGGTGGCTGCTGTGGCAGAGTTTTGGACAGGGTCTGATCATCAGGCTGGACCTGCTTCTCAGAACTACTCACAGCCCTCACCTGCAGGACAAAGTCCAGCCTGCACACTGGCCTCTGCTCCCCTATTATCTTACTATGCTACCTGCCAGAGCAGCCCAGCCTTCCCTCATTCACTCCACTGTGCTGGGGTCCCTCCAGCTGCCAGGCCTCTGCACAACTTGCTCTCTTCTCCATCTTCTTGGGACTTCCCTGCAGGCCTACCTGAGTCCTAAGTCTGGAGCTGACACCACTCAGTGAACATGTTCCATATCCTATTAGATGTCCCCCACCCAAATCCCACCAGGGTGGTGACCAGTTTAAAGTTGTGCCTAGGTCTTTTCCTCCTTCCTGTGCCAGGCTTTCCTCTCCTCCCCGTCAAAAATAAAAATAAATAAAATTGTGCGTGGTAGGCACCCCATCCCAGCAAAGTAAACATATGTGTTTACTGCATTAAGACAGGCTCCTGGTCTAAGCTGATAAGCGAGTCGCAAGGCTGCCTCAGGCTCCAGGACACTCAGCCACCTTCCGGGGCCAGGCCTGCCAAGGTGCCAAGGCCCTAATTCTGTAACTCCCCAACAGAGCCCCCTCCTTCTGTTCACCGGAGCAATCCAGGACTCCCACCAACTTCCTTGACTAGTCCAGGAAAGGATCAGGGTTTGGCGAGGGGACTGGCTTTCTGCTCTGTCCGGTGTGTCTGTCCACCCCAGCAGGCAACTGAGGCAGAGAGGCAATGGAGAAACTGAGGCCTGGAGGGGCTGGCCGGGTCACCGCTGGGAGCGCGGGCTCCCAACAGGCAGTGGGCAGCGAGATCAAGTTGGGCACGCACGTGGCCAATGACTGCTGGGGCACGTGCCAGCCTCCGTAGAGTTCCAGGAAGCTGCCCGGGACTGGCCGAAAGGGTTCCCCACCCAGGGCCCTCGGGAACAACTACGGGGATCCAGCAGGACCCCCGCTTGTCGCTCATAAACTCCGCGTCCCCGACCCCACTCACCTCCTCCAGGGCGCTGACCACCCTTTCGGAGCGTGTTGCCCTTACGGGCGCGAGGCATGCTGGGAACCGGGCGCGGAGGGCGCAGGGTCAGGGACCTGGTGGGTGTGGGCTCCAGGCCAGCGAGACGCCGGCCGGTGCGCTGCGCTGAGACTTGGCCAGACGACGGGAGCCACACGCCGCGCGCGCCACCATCTTCCCGAGGCGGCCCGCCCTGCCAAACAGGTCGCCGGGAAGGCGAGTTCCCGGCCATCCGGTTCAGACCCCCATCGACGCAGCTAAAACTACTAATCCCAGGGGCCTGAGCTGCGCGTAGAGGACCACGGGAATGGCAGTCCACGCCTGGAGCCCACCAGCCGACGACGCGCTAGCTTAACTATGTTCCCACAATGCCCTGCGCGTGCCCCAGCCCCTTGGTGGCCACTAGTGCACGGTCGTTAACTCCGAAGCGTCCCTCAGTGGAGCGCCACGGCAGGACTGGCTTCTAAGGGCACTTGGCAGGACACTCCCGACGAGGCCGACCTCTGCCTAGGTCTGGGGACCCCGGGAAGGGCTTAGAGTTTGGGATAACAGGAGGAGCCGCCAAACCTCAGGCAGTGGAAGAAAAAGTGATTTTATGATGAAAGAGTACAGACAACAGCTTAGCACTTTACAGACCCTAGCCAAGATTTTTTGGGGCCCATCTGCCCGCGCATGGCCCATCTCCTATGACCTCTCTATGGGCCTAGTGAGGTGTAGGCACAAAGCCCTGGGCTGGCACCCCTAACTAGCTGGAACATGACTCTCCCTGGAACTGCTTCCTTGCCATGGAGGAGTCACATGATCTCAGACGGCCTCTGGTTTTATAAGCCTTTTTTCTGGCCCCTTCCATACCTCAGGGATTCCAACGGAAGTAGGGTGTGTGCTTGGGAGGGTTGGTAAGCTGAATAGAGCAAGAGTGGGACAGAGTAGCTCCTGGACTGGAAAAGTGGCAGCAGGGAAAAGAAGAGGCAGTGGCAGGGGCTCTGGCTTTATACTGCTTCTTTAGGCCCAGGCCTGGGCTCCTGGCAGGTAGGGCCAGCCCAGCCCCAGTAACAGTGGCAGCTGAAGGACTTCCAACCTCCAAGGCTGCCATCTGGCCACAGGTGTAGAAAGGCTTCCATCTGTCCTGGATCTCGCCAGGCACAGCGCCCGTGGCCATGGCACTGCTGGTGACTGCAGGCCATTGCTGCCCTGGTCACATTGATCACATAGGGACCCAAGGTGTCCACCAGGTAGTCATGGAGATGCCAGCACTCCTCCTAAGAAGGGAAGGGATGTGTCAATATGCCTGCTCCACAGTCTTGACATGGCCATCCCTCACCCTGGGACCCCAGCATGTGCTACATGACAGGCTCAAAGGGGCAATGATCACCTCAGAGCTGGAGAGGCTCAGGTCCCCCCAGAGCACCACGCCGGCTGCCCCTAGTGCTGCGCTCACACCAATGGTCTGCACAAGGTCATCCTAGAGGTAGAGAGCTGCTAAGCCAGGGCTAGGCTGGCCAGATCCATGTGGTCCATATCCACCTTCAAGAAACTCTTCTGGTTCACTGTCACAATCTGATTCTACCTCTACAGTGGGGCCCTTCTAGTTTGGTTTGGTTTTAGAGGCAGGGTTTTGCTCTGTCATCCAGGCTGGAGTACAGTGGCATGATCATAGCTCACTGCAGCCTTGAACTCCTGGGATCAAGTGATCCTCCCACCTCACCTCAGCCTCCCAAGTAGCTGGGACTACAGGCCCATGTCATAACACCTGGCTAATAACTTTTTAGGCTGGGTGCAGTGGCTCACACCTGTAATCCCAGCACTTTGGGAGGCCAAAGCGGGAGGATTGCTTGAGTCCAGAGCCAGCCTGGGCAACATGATGAAACCCCATCTCTACAGAAATATATAAATGAGCGGCTGGGCGTGGTGGCTCACACCTGTAATACCAGCAATTTGGGAGGCCGAGGTGGGCAGATCACCTGTCAGGAGTTCAAAACCAGCCTGGCCAACTTGGTGAAACCCTGTCTCTACTAAAAATCTAAAAATTAGCCAGGCATGGTGGCATGTGCCTGTAGTCCCAGCTACTTGGGAGGCTGAGGCAGGAGAATCGCTTGAACCTGCGAGGTGGAGGTTGCAGTGAGCCAAGATTGGGCCACTGCACTCCAGCCTGGGCAACAGAGCAAGATTCCGCCTCAAAAATAAAATAAAATAAAAATTAGCTGAGTGTGGTGGTATTCACCTGTAGTCCAGCTACTCGGGAGGAGGCTGAGGTGGGAGGATCGCTTGAACCCAGGAAGTGGAGGTTGCAGTGAGCTGAGATCATGTTACTGCATTCCAGCCTGGTCAACAGAGTAAGACTCTGTCTCAAAAAATTTTTTTGGTAGAGACTGGGGTCTTACTATATTGCCCAGGCTGGTCTCAAACTCTTGACCTCAAGGAATCCTTCCATCTCAGGCTCCCAAAGTACTAGGATTATAGGTGTGAGCCACTCACCCAGCCCGAGTAGGGCTCCTTTGTATCGAGTCTCTGAGTGGCTTCTCAGGCCTTCCACTCAGAATATCTCCCCTCAGACCAGGGCTCCAAAGGCTGGGCCTCTACGCCTCAAGATATTCCAGGACAGAGCCATACCTCCCTCATCAGATGCTCCAGGACAGGGTCTTCTGCTCAGAACCCCTAGATTAGGACCTACCCCTAGGCAAGGTCTTCTCCTGGGATCTTCTGAGAACAGGGCCATACCTTCTGACTCAGGCCCCTAGACCTCAGCTCCCACTTACCTGGGACAGGAACCTCCCAGATCTCCGGTGTGTGAGGCGGACATAGGCCAAAACAGGCAGGGGATGTTGGTGCCCAACAAGGGCCACACGGAAGGCCTCCTCCAGGCGATGTCGGACAAAGGCCTGGTGGTAGGCAGGCGGCAGCCTGGGTGGTAGGTAGATGCTGGGGAAGAGAGCACTGGAAGCGGCCCAGAGCCAATGCAGTTGGGTGTTTCGGGCAAGGGTGGCTGCACGGCAGCGGCCCGTATAGTTGGAAGCTGTACTGTGCCAGCCATTGCCGCAGTTTGGGTAGCGATAGAAGCCCCAGAGTCCATGGGGCCGCAGTGCCTGGCCCAGCCGCAGCGTATCCTCCATCAGCGCACGGGCCGCCTGCTCAAAGCCAGTATAGGCCTTGTAGAGCTGCTCCTGAGGGTCCAGGTCAGGGAATACCTGCTGTGCCCAAGCCCAAGAGGCTGCCTGATAGGCCTGGCGGCGGCCCCAGTTCCCAGCCCAGAGTGGACACCACTCCTCCCAATCCAGCACTGCTGGGCCAGCAAAGCTGGGTCTCAGGCTGTGGTGGATCTGGTAGGCAGCCAGTGCCAGGTGACGGTCAAGGGGCAAAGCCTGGGGGATTCCCCCATTGTGAACTGTGCCCCTGGGCCCAAAGTAGGGATAGAGGCCAAGCTGGTTCTTATAGAAAATGGTCATGTTCTGACCATGGAAATGCTGGCCATGGTTGGCTATGATGCCCAGGGCGTTGAGTGGCAGGTGGACACCAAAGCGGGCCTTACAGTGTGCTGAGGGTACATTCCACAGCACAGAGAAGGGGTGTTCAGGGATGTGTGGCAGGGGCTGGCCACAACCTAGGCACAGGGCCACCCCCAGCACCAGGGCTGGGCCTAGTTGCGTGGTCATGCCCCAAGGATGGAAACCTGCAGGAGAGAGGGGTGTGTGAGCTTAGAGTCCATGGCCATGGCCACACCTTCCACACAGCAGGGAAAGCCAAGAAAGCTCCCCCAGCTCCTCCTTATCCTATGGGAGGAGCCTAGAGAAAGCATGTTTCCCCAGGGGTCTCTTGGGCTTTTTAAAGCAGCCACACCATAAGCTGGCTATCATCTCCCGGGCATCGAGTGGCAGGTACACACCAAAGTGTGCTTTACAGTGAGCTGAGGGTACATTCCTTCCCATGTTCCCCATCTTTGTCAAGACACCAGTGTCCTCCCACAGCTGTTACAAGTCCCCTTTCTTTCCTCTGCACACCTTGTTCCCTGTTCCAAGAACACTCTGCTCCCACCTCCTTACCTGCCTGGTTTAATTCCTACCTAGCACTCAGGTCTCTGCTGTGACATCACTGTCCTGGGAGGTCTCCTGGATCCCCAGGTGGAGTGAAGGCACTTGGGCTTCCAAAGTCTCTTTACCTCCCCTGTGCCACATGGATCCTGCCACTGTATGCCTGTTTGTCTCCCTATCCGTCACCCTGCCTGTCTAGTGTCCCATTGCCTATGTCCTGTCCTGGGCTTACTGAATGGTAGTGAGTGAGTCAATGGGGAAGAGAACAGCCACCCTGTCTCCTGGGCCTGGAGTGGGGGAAGGGCAAAGGACAGGCATCCTCCCATCAATGGCCTCAGGGCCAAGGCGAATCTGGGGGCTTCTGCAGGGATAGGGGACCTGCAGAAGAGGTGAGAGGTGAGGGTAGGGGGGTTCAACAAACAAACTGTCACAGCCACACCCAACAGAGCCTTTATTCTGCCACACTGACGGCTCTGAGCCAGATCCACCTCCTGGCCCCACTGGTACCCAGGAAACATGCCCAGGCTAAAGCTGTCCCTGCAGGGGCTAGGGGCTGAGGTATAGTCAGTGGGATGAGGCTGGTAGACTGTCCGGGGCAGTCTGTTGACCCAAAAAGACAATTCCTTGCCCTGGATGGCCTCAGATGTCTTTTTCCATCCAGAATATGGGACACCCTCTCATGTTTTGGTATTGTGTCTCCAGCAGGCTTTTTGGAGGGGGCCCTGATGGAGCTGGGGGTGAGGTGGTCAGGCACTCAGGTAGGGGAGGGGGTGGTGGCAATGGAGGCCCTTTGGGACCCCTTGGGGCAGCTTGGACAGTTAGGTTTGGGGCCTTCCAGGGTGGCCGGGGAGAGGGGCCCATGGGGAAGAAATTAAGCAGGGTGGCAGGCAGCTGTCTGCTGGTGAAGACCAGGCCCTTCACAGGCTCACCCAGCTGGTAGCCCAGGTGGGTATAGAAATGCAGCTGGTCATGGGTGGTGAGATGCAGCTTGCGGAAGCCCTGGGCCCGAGCAAACACCTCCAGGCCCTCCATGAGGCGGCGGCCAAAGCCACGGCCCCTCAGGGCCCGGGCCACTACCACTGTCTCCACTAAGAGGCTCTGGGGCTGGTTCAGCACCCGTGACAGGCGGGCATGGCCCACCACAATGGGTGCTGCTTCAGGTGTGGGGTTGGGGCTCAGCAGCATCAGGCAGAGGGGGAAGGCATCTGAGGACTGGCCCAGGGAGTGCAGGCGGGAGGCACGGCTACGGGGCCACTCATCATTGATGAGGTCGGCACAAGCATCCAGGAGCTCGGGTCGGCGGTGCACAGGCTCCAGGGTCAACTCAGCTAGGCTAGGAGCTAGGGTCTCCTCTGGCTGGTGTTCAGGATCCAGAGTAAGCTCAGCTGCACTAGGACTGAAGGTCATCTTTGGTTGGCATGTGGAATCCAGAGGCAGCTCTCGCTGGCACGTAGGATCCAGGGTTAGCTTGGTCAGGCTGGATTTCAGGGTCAGCTCTGGCTGGCAGGCAGGATCCAGAGTCAGCTCAGCTGGGCTGGTACTCAGGATCAGCTCCATCTGGTGTGTTAGGGTCTAGTGTAGGGGTCAGCTTGGCTGGGCCAGGGCTCAGAGTCAGCTCTTGCCTACGCATAGGATTCAGGTTCAGCTGAGTCAGGCTGGGAGCCAAGGTAACCTCCTGCTAGGTTGCAGGTGGCTCAGTGCCACGCTAGAGGTTAAGACTCCAGTCTCCAGGCAGTGGCATCTCTTCAGACCACAGGGGCTCTCCTCCTGTAGATAACAGCCATGCTGGGCTGTGCCAGGAAGGAGGATGGGGTTGGGGCAGGCAAGGGCTGACAGAGTGCAAGGGACCATGCATACTGGAACTGGGGAGTGGTGAGCTGCACTTTGTCCCACACTCACCTGATGGCACAGGTGACCTGAAAGAGACCCATTCCCTACTCCTGGTATAGGGGAGAACAGGGAAGATAGATCCAGGTGTCTGTCCTACATTGGAGGGAGGCTGGGAGTGATGGATGAGCTGCTTAAGGCTGGGGCAGAACCCAGGAGTCATGGCCCTAGCCTGCTCTGGCTACAAATTTGTCCTCCTCAGGACTTGCCCTCACAGGGGGCCTTTGAACCACCAGGTCTATAAGACACTGACCCAATCTACTTGCTGGCCTCCTGTCTTCCAGTAGTCTTCCTAGTCCACCACTAGGGCATGGGACAGAAGGTGCAAAGTAGACACTATACCCCCTGCCCAAACCTACCCCAGGTTCCCTCCAGAGGAAATACTGTCCCTAGGGGTCTTCCTGTCCCCTTCTACTCCCTACGTTCAGAGTCTCCTCCAGCTCCCAGCCTTTACAACTACCTGGGCAATGCCCACTGCCTTAGTGGATCCTGGGGCTCCATTCACCCACCCATCAGTCTCAGCGTTAGCCTGCCTTGGCTGCCTTCCCCGCCTGGAGCCCATGGCCCCCTTCCCAACTCTGCCATCTCAGGACACTTGGGATATAGACCCAACTGTCCCCTCAGATGGGGCCCCAGCAGCACCAGCACTCGGCGTGGCCCACAGTCACACAGCAGTATTACCTCTGCAGGCTTGGTTCCCCACCGGCCTGAGTTTCACAGGCACTCTAGATAAAGACCACAGCTTCCTTCCTATATCCACAGGGTATCCAACGGTCACCAGGTTGGAGGGGCCAGGTTAGGGGCCCAGACCTGTGCCCAAACCCCACTGTTTGCCCATCTTAACCAAGGTCCTGCTGTCAGGAAGGTCTACACTGGGGGTTTTCTAGGGGTGGGCGGGCAGTTGGACCCCGTCCTTCTACTCACATGCTCCTGTGGGGGCCTCCTGGCTCCCCTTACCTCTCCTGAGCTTGAGGCCAATTCAACACTGGCCAGTAACAGGCAGCACCACCCCTCACCTCCCACCCCATTCACAGGGCTATAAGCCCCTCACCTGCATCAGCCACCTCTGCAGCAGCAGCACTCTTCGGTCTGGAGGGAGGAAGCCCCAAGATCCGCCCCTAGGCCTGAGCCAGGGACTACCCGGCGGCCTTAACCCCTTCAGTGCCGACCCCACCCACTGTGGGCAGGGCGGGGCTCCGGGGTCCTCAGAGAGTGGCTTCACCGTCTCTCCTGGGCCTCGGTTTCCTCCTCCCTCCTAGTGAGTCACAGGCTGTGGAGCTTTTGGGAATGGGGACTTCGAGAGCTGACTGTGAGCAGGTGTGGCTCGGCATGCTCTGGAAAGGAACGACCGACGCAGGGAGGGCGTGCGGGGTGACATGGCCACTTGGGGACCCCACGCGCGGGGTGGACGTACAGGCAACAAATGGGGAGGGGGCGGTACTGACATGTTGATGCCGGCCTCCGGGATGTTCCGCGTCCTAGCTCCGCACGGCTGGGTATCTCACTCAGTCACCGGCTCGGACTCCTAAGTCCGAAAGCGCTGGCCCCCAGCGGTGCGGCGGCTGTACTGCAGCTGTCGCTATCCGCGGCGCGCCAATGCGCCCGCGCGTCGCCGCTTAGGCCCCTCCCCTGGTTGCGCGTCACAACACTCAGCAGGCGCAGACTCAGTCTCTGCTCTGGCTCCGCCCTTGCTGAGCCCCACCCCATCTCCAGTTGACTCCGCCTCCTCCCCGCCCGGCTCCATACAGGCCCCGCCTCCTTCTCCTTGCGTCACAGGTTAGGTCCCACCTCGATTTGGCTTAATCGAAGCCCTGCGGGTCACCCCTTCAGCCAGGCGCAGTCCCCACCTCCAGCTGGCTTTGCCTCCGCCAGCCCCGCCCCAGTTCCCGCCGGCCTCCTGCCCCAGGACAGCTTGGAAACGGTTAGATCAGGTGGGGCTTCCTCCTGAAATTTGGGCCCTACCCTGGGAAGCAGCTGCCCTTAGACTGACGTTAGATCTGGTGAGAGTGACAAGCCTTTCCTGTGCCCTTTGGATACCGGGGCCTGGACATTTTAGGCGCTCAATAAACAGCTAAGTAAATCATGACTGCTTTATTTGCTGGGCTGCTGCCTCAGCAGATTCAGGGGTCGTGCAGGGCTGGTTACCATACACTCAGTAGGAGTACCAGGGCTGTACCCCTGGAGCCAGACAGCCTCGCTTTGAATCTCAATTTCTCTCTTTTCTTGCCGTGCAACCTTGGGCAAAGTGCTTACCCTAACTGTGAGTGCCTCAGTTTCCTCATAGCCTCATTGTGAGGAAAGAATAAGTCAACATAAAATGCTTAGCACGGGGATTGGCAAAGAGTAGGCACTCAGTGAATGTCAGCCTTCGTGACTGCTGCAGCTCAAAGACTGGCTCAGTGTCTCTGGAGGAATTGTCTCTCACCTGCCAAGTAGATGCATATGGACATGGAATGGATGGTGTCTGCTGTGGTTCTAACTCCTTATGCCACTATTCCAGTCTGTAAGTATGCATGTGTGGGCAAGGCATATGCTCATGACAGTGGCTGAGTGTACTCCTCACTGTGACCATGACTTGTATGCCTGTGCCTGTATTTGAGGAAGCCCTGGCCAGACCCAGAGTGCATTAGGTTCTCAATGTGTGCATCCCAATGTGTGGCCAATCACCACATGCTCTTCTGCCCACACCACACTCCCTGCCAGCCAGGGTAGCATCGACATTTGAACTCCACAGCCATCTGTGCCTGATCTTCAAGTGAGAGGGCACCCTGCAGGCTCAGGGGCCCACCACCAGGCGTGAGCTGGATGGAGAAACTGGCAGGGTTAAGGATGAGGAGGGCTTTGGGGTGGCTGGGGCGGCGGACACAGCGGCCATGACCGGAGCACAGGGCGTGACTGCAGAGAAGGGCCCCATTGGTCACGTTCAGGATGAAGGGTCCCAGTGTAGTGTCCACGTACTCCTTGATGGCCTGACATGATTCCTAGGTGGGAGGGGAGGAGAGTGTCAGGGACACCATGGCCACGCATGGACCTATCTAGAGCACTGAGGCACTCACCTGCTGGTCAGCCAGGACTTTGAGGGTAGAAAGGGTAAGCCAGGGTCTCCCAAGTCAGCTTAATGTCCCCATCCCTTCTCCACCCCACCCTAGCCCCACCCCCATGCCAGGCCTAACTCACCTTGGTTCTCGTATTTTCCCAGCTCACCCAGAGCACCACTCCGGCTGCCCCCTGGGCTGCACTCTCTCCCAGGCTGTGCTCTAGCTCGTCCTGGGAAGGAGACAGCACAGCTCTGTGGGGCCTCCTTCCCTCCCTGTGGCAGATTGCTGGAACACCATTGGATGGGACAAATAATTCATAACCTTCACTTGGGGCTGCTCTGGCCATAGGGCCAGAGGCAAACTGCTTCCTCCCCTAGCCTATGAATTCCATGCAGACAGGGACTACATTCTTCCAATAAATGTTGAATTGCCTGTGGCTAGCACAGAACTTGGCACAAAGTATGCACTCAATGGATATGCAAATGGACTGGGATGGTGGCTCATGCTTGTAATCCCAGCACTTTGGGAGGTTGAGGTGGGAGGATCACCTGAGGTCAGGAGTTTGAGACTGGCCTGGCCAACATGGTGAAACCCCATTTCTACTAAAAATACAAAAATTAGCCAGGCATGCTGGCGTATGCCTGTAATCCCAGCTACTCAGGAGGCTGAGGCAGAAGAATCACTTGAATCCGGGAGGTGGAGGTTGCAGGAGCTGAGATCTTGCCACTGTACTCCAGCCTGAGTGACAGAACAAGACTCCATCTCAAAAAAAAAAAAAAAAAAAATGAATGAATGGATGAAAATGTCCCAAGGCTAAAGTGCCCCAAGGCTGGACCTAATATCTGACAAGGCAGGTTGACAAGGTGGGCGGGTTACAGAAGAAGACTCACCAGGGGTAGAAAGCGGTCTGTCATGTCATAGAAGATCTGGACATAGGGCAGCACTGGCAGATTGGGGGCCCCAGCAGCCGCAGCCACACGGAATGCCTCACCCACACGGTGCCGCACATACATTTGTGACTTCCCTGTGCCCTCCAGCACTGCAGGCATGTAGATGCTGGGGTAGAGGGCATGGCTCTGGCCCCACAGCCACCCTAGCTGGTCATTTTGGGCACTGATGCCTGATGGGCACTCGCCTGTGTAGTTGGGGCTTAGAAAGTCATAGTTGTAGCATTCAGGGAAGCCATAGAAGCCCCAGAGGCCTCGAGGACGAAGTGCCCGCCCCAGCTGGAGGGTGCCTGCCATCCAGGCCCTTGCAGCTCCCTGGAACTGGTCCTGGGCTACTGCCTCCACTTGAGAAGCTGGCCAGTCAGGATGCTGCGCCTGTACCAGTGCCCGTGAGCGCTGCCGGTAAATGTCCTTGGTGTCCCAGTTGAAGGCCCAGCGTGGGCGCCATGCCTCCCAGTCGATGACCGCCAGCCCTGAGAAGTCAGAAGCAGGCATGGCAGCCAAGATGTCCTGGAATGTGCGGGCCAGGTGGGCAATTAGGCTGGCATTCTGGGGCAGACCACCAAACACAGGCTCCCCAGTGGGTGTGTAGTAGGGGTAGGTACCCAGCTGGGAGCTGTAGAAAATTGTCATGTCAGGGCCTCGGAAGGTCTGTCCTGGGTTGGCTACCACATCGAAGACACTGACATCCACATCCACGCCATGCCTGTCCAGGCACCACTGGGTGTTTGCGTTCCAGACGGTGGTGAAGGGCCGGTTGGGTACCAAGGGACCCCTGGAGCCTTGGGCCATATCGAATAAGGCCAGGAAGAGGGCGCAGATGGGAAGCAGGTGGGCTGCCATGGCATGGGACTGATCGAGGGCAACCTGGCCAGGGGAGGCAGAGGTGAGAACAGGCTGCAAACTTTCTGACTCCTTCTCCAGGGCTGGGGAGCTAAGCCCTTCTGCATTAACCCACCCCTGCTCTGGTTTCTGTTAAACATTGACCTGCAGGGCTCCGGGAGGGCAGAGGATGGAGGGGAGCATGGCCGCTGGAGGACACATCCGAGTTGCCTCTCAGACCAGGCCTCTGCCATCTCCCACAAGCCTCACTCTGGCCTAAGCTGGCCCACCCCTACTTCCCCATGAGCCACTGAAGCCATGACATCTGTTCTAGGAAGATTGGCTGATAGCCATGCCCTCAGCCCCCAGGCTGACCCGACCCAGGAGAGGAGGCTTTCCTGTCTTTTCCACCAGAAATCCTGGCAGCCATTGGAGGAAGATCCAATGGCCTCCGTGACCAAGTAGAGGTCAACCCAGCCCTCCTGTGTACCCGCCAGTCTGCCCGCTTGTCCCTGCTGACCTCAGGGCTGAAGGGCCTCATCCTCCAAACTTCCTGACCCCAGGGTGGGGGTCTAACCAGGGCCTGGCCAGATTCCGTGCCTCAACTCTCACCCCAGCTGCACCAGAGACTCCTGGAGGAAGGAGCCGCTGCTGGAAATTCTGAGCTTTTGTATGGGTCACCCCACCCCGGCCAGGGGCGGGCCAAGGGGCGGGCCTTGGATTGGGAGGCCCAGCCAGGCCAGGCATCAGGGCTACCTCAGAATCCCTGGCAAAGGGCTCTTGGTTGGGGGTGAGGCTGGGCCAGGAGTGGCCCCTCCCACGCTGTCAGTGCTAGGGCAGGGCTTGGTGGCATTACTCGGGCTGGAGGGGATGAGTGGAGGCAGACCTGGCTGGGCAGGCCTGTTTGTGACACTGGAGACTGGGTTCCTCAGTGCCTTGTGCTCAGGAAGTGTTCTTTCCCCACGTGGCTGCATCTGACATTGATGGGGCCTAAGCACTTTACCTTTGTGGATCCTTTCCTCCTTAAAAAAAAAAATTTTTGAAATATGGCCAGGTGTGGTGGCTCATGCCTATAATCTTAGCACTTTGGGAGGCTAAGGCAGGAGAATTGCTTGAGCCCAGGAGTTCAAGACCAACCTAGGCAACGTAGCAAGACCCCATCTCTACAAACAATTTAAAAATTAGCTGGGCGTGGTGGTGTGTACCTGTAGTCCCAGCTATGTGGGACACTGAGGCAGGAGGATTGCTGGAGCCCAGGAGGTCATGTCTGGGTTACGCTATTATATATTAATTATTAATATATTCATATTATTCTTCTGATTAAAAAGACATTTTTGTGGGCCCCTGAAAGTACTGTGGCCCTAGGCTTTGAGCCTATTGTGCTTAGTGGATAAGCCATCCCTGTTGTAGGGACCTGTTTCTGAAAGTCATGGTGTTCATGAAGTCAGGGCTGTGTCTTCCTGCTTCTAGGATGGTAGACAGCAATCTACAGCCTGAGACCCATCACTAGGTAAGAAACTGGCTTGGGATTCTGTCTTGCAAATTCCTCTTAAATGACTAAAGTTAGCATTTAACAGCCAGCTGTTAATTTCTGCTTACACTTACAGCACTCAGAAATCATATAACTTCTGTGATCACTGTTAGTGTAGCAGCATTTTGTCCTAGCTGAAATATGGTAATAAGATTAGAAAAATTTTTTTTGGCCAGGGGCAGTGGCTCATACCTGAATGTCAGCACTTTGGGAGGCCAAGGTAGGCGGATCACCTGAGGTTGGGAGTTCAGGAGTTTGAGACCAGCCTGGCCAAAATGGTGAAACCTGTCTCTACTAAAGAACACAAAAATTAGGCCAGGTGCGGTGGCTCATGCCTGTAATCCCAGCACTTTGGGAGGGCAAGGCAGGTGGATCATGAGGAGTTCGAGACCAGCCTGGCCAACATAGTGAAACCTTATCTCTACTAAAAATACAAAAATTAGCCAGGTGTGGTGGCAGGTGCCTGTAATCCCAGCTACTTGGAGGCTGAGGCAGGAGAATTGCTTGAACCTGGGAGGCAGAGATTGCAGTGAGACGAGATCGCACCACTGCACTCCAGCCAGGGTGACAGAGCAAGACTCTGTCTCAAAAAACAAAACAGAAATTATCCAGGTGTGGTGGTGGGCGCCTGTAACCCCAGGTACTCAGGAGGCTGAGGCAGGAGAACCACTTAAACCCGGAAGGCAGACGTTGCAGTGAACCGAGATCACACCACTGCCCTCTAGCCTGGGCGACAGAGTGAAACTCTGTCTAAAAATAATAACAAAAATAAGCTGCATGCAGTGGCTCTCGCCTGTAATCCTAGCACTTTGGGAGGCTGAGGTGGGCGAATCATTTGAGGTCAGGAGTTGGAAACCAGCCTGGCCAACATGGCGAAACCCAATTAGGCAGGGAGAGGTGCCTCACACCTTTAATCCCAGCACTTCAGGAGGACAAGGTGGGTGGATCACCTGAGGTTGAGAGTTCAAGATTAGCCTGACCAATATGCAGAAACCCTGTCTCTACTAAAAATACAAAATTAGTAGCGCATGGTGGCCCATCCCCTTAATCCCAGCTATTCAGGAGGCTGAAGCAGGAGAGTCACTTGAAACTGGGAGGTGGAGGCTGTGGTAAGCAAAACTCTGTCTCAAAAAAAAAAAAAAAAAAAAAATTAGGTGGGCATGGTGGCATGCCCCTGTAATCCCAGTTACTTGGGAGGCTGAGGAAGGAGAATCGCCTGAACCTGGGAGGCAGAAGCTGCAGTCAGCTGAGATCATGCCACTGCACTCCAGCCTGGGTGACAGAGTCAGGCTCAAAATAAATAAATAAATAAAAATAAAAAAAATAAAAAAACCCAAAATAAGGCCGGGCGCAGTGGCTCACGCCTGTAATCCCAGCACTTTGGGAGGCCGAGGCGGGTGGATCATGAGGTCAAGAGATCGAGACCATCCTGGCCAACATGGTGAAACCCTGTCTCTACTAAAAAAGTGCAAAAAATTAGCCGGGCGTGGTGGTGCGTGCCTGTAGTCCCAGCTACTCGGGAGGCTGAGGCAGGAGAATTGCTTGAAACCGGAAAACGGAAGTTGCAGTGAGCCGGGATCGTGCCACTGCACTCCAGCCTGGCTATAGAGCGAGACTCTGTCTCCAAAAAAAAAAAAAAAAAAACACCCAAAATAAATAAAAAGGAGGGATGTTCAGAACAAATCAGAAAGTCCAACTATGTCATGAACAGCCAATGCAAGTCACAATAAGAGGACTTACGTATATTTTTAAAAACCCAAAAACTTTTATATAATCAAGTTGTCATCGTTTTTTTTCAGGGTGAAGTCTTGCTCTGCTGCCCAGGCTGGAGTGCAATGGAGTGATCTCAGCTCACCGCAACCTCTGAATCCTAGGTTCAAGTGATTCTCCTGCCTCAACCTCCTGAGTAGCTGGGATTACAGTCATATGCCACCACGCCTGGCTAATTTTGTATTTTAGTAAAGACGGGGTTTCACCATGTTGGCCAGGGTGGTCTTGATCTTTTGACCTCGTGATCCACCCGCCTTAGCCTCCCAAAGTGCTGGGATTACAGGTGTGAGCCACTGTGCCCAGCCTATAAGTTAATTATTAATGTCAAAGACACACTGATGCAAAACCAGTATACGGGTCCAGTATCAGATTAACAATGTTTTCTTGAAGCATTAACCAACTCCTTAATAAAGGTTATAAAAGGCTTATGGAAGTTATATTTTATAACCAAGATTAAATTTTGTAATTGTTTCAAAATTTTGAAAAACAAATGTAATTGGCTTCATGCTGTTTTTACTAGGGTTTCTCATTTAGAAAATAAGTCTCCTCTCTCAAAGAATGAAGGTTTTTGCTTTTTTTTGAAATCCTTGAATTAACACTTTGGTTAATTAAATGACTTTACAATGACCTGTAATCCTACTTTGTAATGTCAAGTGTTTTAAACCTTTTATATTCGACAAACTTTCAAAAATCAAATTATAAATTATATATTTTTCTAATCTAATTAATCCATTAATACATTAGGTTCCCTAAAGTCCAAAAATAAAGACATAATTTGGCTTATCTGGTGTAAAAATTATACAAGAAACATTGTCAAATATGAAATGGTGTTTGGTTTTCTTTGGGCTGTATTTGTATAAATATGTATTTGGTATGTGTTCCAAAATTATAGGAAACTCCTGTAATTCTGATATAACTTAGTTTACATTGTCAGTAATAATCATAATTATGTTAAAATTATTATGTGCTACAGAGGCAACACATTTTCTTGTCAAATGTATCTTTTGACTATGGCTGCCTTAAAACTTTTTTTTCATCCATGGACAACTGTTGTCTTATTTTGGTCCTCTTTAGAAGGTGGCTTTATAATCAGCTATAAAACTCTTAAATGCAGGTTTCTTATAACTTTGGAGATCCTGACATCATAATAGTGGAAAACCTTTCAGGACTCATGGAGAGCTAAAATGTTCATAAGTGTCAAGCAGGACAGGAATTTAACTGCATGGACTGAACCAATCTCTTTGACTTTTTGCTCAAAATGTTTGCTGATCCTTTGTTTTGTTTTTCAGAGTCTTAAAACTTTTCTTTTGGCTAGGCATGGTGGCTCACGCCTATAATCCCAGCACTTTGGGAGGCTGAGGCAGGCAGATCAAAAAGTTAGGAGCTCAAGACCATTCTGGCCAACATAGTAAAATGCTGTCTCTACTAAAAATACAAAAATTAGCTAGGTGTGGTGGCACATGCCTATAATCCCAGCTACTCAAGAGGCAGAGGCATGAGAATCGACTGACAGGAGGCAGAGGTGGTAGTGAGCCAAGATCACGCCACTGCACTCCAGCCTGGTGACAGAGTGAGACTCAGTCTCAAAAACAACAACAAAAACTTTTCTTTTGAGCCGTGGACAGCTTTTAACAATTTAGCATATTCCTATGAACAAAATTTAGAGCGTGTTTCTCTCTACCTGAGTTCTCCAGAATTTGGAAACTATTTGTGAATATTCTTAACTTATGACAATACAGTTATTTGCGTAAGTGCAATAAGAATCTGTTTCGCTGGGCACAGTGGCTCACTCCTGTTATCCCAGCACTTCAGGAGGCCAAGGTGAGCGAATCACCTGAGGTCAGGAGTTCGAGACCAGCCTAGCCAACATGGCAAAACCCCGTCTCTACTAAAAACACAAAAATGAGCTGGGGGTGATGGCACACATCTGTAATCCCAGTTACTCAGGAGGCCAAGGCAGGAGAATCGCTTGAACCTGGGAAGTGGAGGTTGCAGTGAGCCGAGATCATGCCATTGCACTCCAGCCTGGGCAACAGAGTGAGACTCTGCCTCAAAAAAGGAAAGAAAACAAAACAGAATCTGTTTTCATTTGTAAAGGATACAACTGGAGGAACTGGTTATTTGACCAAGGCTTTGACTGGAATGTTGTGCTTTCCTTTAAGAAATCAAACGTAACTTATGGAACCAATAAAATCATTGGAAAACTGGCCTCATATTTCATATACACAGTCCCTGTACAGGGTTTCTGACCTGTGGTGAGTAAAGAATGTCACTTTCTGACAGGCACAGAAGCCCCAGGTTTACCTTGGAACTTCCAAGAGAGGAAATTCCACCTAACCCGTGGGTATTTGATGGCACAAATCCATGGCTGGGTTGGGCTTTAAAAAATCTTATCTGAAATTCCTCTTATGGAACAAAATAAATTATTCTTGCTGCACTGTATACAAATATTTAGGCCAAGTATAATAAGCAAACAAGTCATATCATAATTTGTCTTTAGTAAAATGGGAAACTGGAGAGAGAATAAAATTATGTTTCAAAATGAATGTACACCTGTTGTTAGATTCTAGTCTTGTTTTTTTTTCCCCAATTTTTATTATTTTCTACAGTTTGGACCAAATTTTTCTTGCCTACCAGCCTTCAAAAAGAAAGTTTTCAATTTTCTTTCCTTCTTTTTTTTCATTTTCCTCATTTGGAGTCACTGAAAACTAAGTTTTCTTAAAACGGTGCTTTCTTAAAACCCTGTGAACTGAAGCCAGACAACTTACACTTCAGAAGAAAATAACAGTAATCTGTTTATATATATAAACCTGCTTACTAATGTATGGACTTCAGAGTAATGTGGCCTATATTTTTCCAGGATTGTTCTTTTTTTTTTTTTTTTTTTTTTTCCAAGCTGTAGTTACACTCTTGTTGCCAAGGCTGGAGTGCAATGGTGCAATCTTGACTCACTGCAACCTCCGCCTCCCGGGTTCAGGTGATTCTCCTGCCTCAGCCTTCCAAGTAGCTGGGATTACAGGCATGTCCCACCACGCCCAGCTCATTTTTGCATTTTTAGTAGAGCTTATTTTGTATTTTTAGTAGAGATGGGTTTTCACCATGTTGGTCAGGCTGGTCTCGAACCACAGGTGATCCACCTACCTTGGCCTCCCAAAGTGCTGGGATTACAGGCGTGAGCCACCGTGCCCAGCCTGTTGTTTTTTGTTTCTCCCTTCCTCCTCCCTATTTTCTCTTCACAGGACGTTAAGACTTCACAACCTGCTAAAAATAAGCTTTCCAGACCTATCTATCTAGCCATAAGAGATCAGATGAAACCTGAGACCAGAGACTCATTTTCTTGCAAAATGCTTTCTCTAAAAGATTTTAAAAAAGAAAATGGGGGAAATGTGAAAGGAAAATATCTTGGGCCTCTTCAAGCTGGGAACTCAGAGCAAATCTACCTCCCATTCTGTTCAAGTCATCCTTTTGCTCACAGAGATCCATGCATATTCTGATTGCCTCCTTTGGAAAGATTTACCAGAAACTCAAAAGAATGCAACCATCTGTCTCTCACCTATCTGTAACCTGGAAGTCCCCAGTGCTTTGAGCCTGGAAGCCTTGCTTTGAGCTGTCTCCGCCTTTCTTTCTGGAACTAATGTGCTTCTTACATATTGATGTCTCATGTCTCCCTAAAATGTATGAAACCAAGCTGTGCCCCAGCTGTCTTGGCCACATGTCCTCAGGACATCCTGAGGCTGTGCCATGGGCATGTCCTCAACCTTGGCAAAATAAACTTTCTAAGTTAACTGAGACCTGTCTCAGATTTTCTGGGTTCATAGCTGATTCAGAAGCTGGTTATTGAGACCTGCTAGGTGCTTAGGCCCAGACTTGCCTGCCAGGGTTGGGTGAAGGAAACACCTGTCCCTGCCCAAGTGACTGCTCCTGGATCGGAGTCAAGTCTTGAGACTGAGCCAGGCCACCCCTGGCACAGTGGCCATTGAAGCAATGAAACTCACCTTGGCTTGACTACCACCTGGGCTTGGTCCTCCAGGCTGCCTGGGATAGAAAAGCTGGCAAGGGTGAGGGAAAGAAGGGCCCAGGGTGCTGGGGACAGGATGAGACTTGTGCATAGGATCAAGCCCCAGAAGTGGTGGCTGCTGCTCCTGTTCAGGAAGCAGGGTCCCGGAGTAATGACCATGTAGGCCCAGAAGCCTGGCACAACTCTTGAGGGTTGAGAGAATAGAATATCAAGGCAGCCCCTGGCCGCTCTCCTCGAGGATTCATGCCACCTCCTGGTGCCCCCAGAAACCTAGTGATGCAGTTGGCACAATCCAGGCAACCACCAGGCCCACATTCTCCAGCTGGCCTGAGTCCAAGGGAGAAGCTCTAATGGTAGAACTGCAAATAGAAGCTGAGGGTGCCTGAAGTCCTCCTCCACCCCAGTGCCCTGTCCACCTACAGAGCCTGCTCCTACTGGGCTAGTCAGATTGGATTGGTACAAGTGGTGTGTCTATGAGTGTGTCTGGGGTCCATCAACTTGATGGTCCAGTCCTACCTGCTATCTCTGCTGTGCAACACCTGAGCCTCTGACCGGCGTCACTCCCCATTACCTTACTCCTGCCCACTCCCCACCTTCCCTACAGAACAGTGCTGTCTCTCCCTGAGTTGCACTTTCCCAGGACTGTGTTCCAGGTCCCTTGGGGGAAGAAATGTGAGGTTCATATAGGCTTGTATGGAGGAGGTCACAGCTGGATGGGTACAGGTCACAGCTGTGCCGGAGCAGTCACACCTATTTGGAGAAGGTAACAGCTGTGTGGGGTCATACATGGGAGGGGTTACAGGGATATAGGGGACATAGCTAGGTGGGAAAGGTCACAGTAGTGTGGTCTGGATCACCTCTGTATGTTGGGTATGGGTAGGGTAGCTCACAGGTATGCATGGGCCACATTTGTGTGGAGGGGGTCACAGGTGCAGGAAGTCACAGGTGTGGGGGACAGGACACAGCTCCTTTCTCCTTTCTTGTTCTCCCTTTGTTGAGCACCATCATCTTATTGTTGCAACTTTTTTTTTTGAGACAGAGTCTCGCTCTGTCACCCTGGCTGGAGTACAGCGGTGCAATCTCCACTCACTGCAACCTCCTGGGCTCAAGTTATTCTTGTCTGAGGCTGACCAAGCCGCTGGGACTACAGGCATGCACCACCACGGCCGGCTAATTTTTATATTTTTAGTAGAGACAGGGTTTCAGCATGTTGGCCAGGCTGTTCTTGAACTCCTGGCCTCAAGTGATACACCCGCCTCAGCCTCCCAAAGTGCTGGGATTACAGGGGTGAGCCACTGCACCCGGCCCATCATTTTATTGACCAACACCTGAATCTTCTCTCCAGCCTGGCCTCCCCACACCATGGCCGTGAGGACCTGGGACCCCTCCACTTCTGTGTCCACCTCCTTCTTTAGTGTGCGAATTTACCAAGTCACCTTCCCGTTGCTGCCACCTCACTCTCTCCTCTTCACTCTCAACCCATCACTGGCAAGAGAGGTGAGGGAAGGATGTCTTTACAGCCTGGGTTGGCACTGGCTTGGCCGGGCTTCTTTCTCCCATCTGGCATCTTGGTCTTCACATCTAGTGTGCATCTACCTCTACTTTGTCACCCCTACAAGGACAGGGGTCTTTGTTGGTGTGGTTCACGGATGCATTCCCAGCACCCAGGCCAGCATGGGCACACTACGTGCTCAGTGTTTACTGAATGGTGAGGCCGTCTTCACCATCAGGCCAAGTCAGGCCTGGTGCTGCTCTAGGGCTGCCCCTCTTGCCTCTGCCCACAGCAGCCCCTAAGCCACACAGCAGCCCCTAAGCCACACGTCAGCCCTGAACTCCATGTTCACCTTTACCCACTCCAACTTCCTCCAGCCTCTGCCCAGGACTTCTTCCCAAGCATCGAGCTGCCACCCTCACCTTTCAGAACCCAATGTGGGAAGCACCTCCAAGGTATCACCTCTGCTTCCCTGCTGCTGGCTGCCCTTGCCACTCAGTGGCTTCTTGACTCGTTCTCCCCAGAGCCAGAATCTCTTGAAGCAGGGCTGCGTAATGAGTCACCATGGACATGGATGGGACCCCAGGTGCGGGGTTGCTGGCTGAGGGGAGGGGCAGAATGCACTCCCATCAGAGGCAGGGCTAGTGAAGCAGCTCAGAGCTGGTCTGACTACTCCGGCTGCTCCTTCTTTCCTCGGGGACAGAGACTAGCCATGCTCTCCTACACCCTGGCCCAAGATGCTTCCTTCCAGCCCCATCACGCATCTCCAGAATGGGACAGGGAGTGAACCTCAGGATTCAGATCCCAATTCCCTGCCCACCTCCCACCACCAGATCTGAGGGAGGGCTGTGACCCTGATGAGAGGTGCATATGGCTGGAGTCCACTGCCCTTGGGAGCAGGGAGTGGAGGAGACACCCTTACCTGTGGGACCAGCAGGGAAGATCAAACGTTTCTCCCTGGGTTGGCAAGGAGGATGGCACTGGCCCAGCTGGGGGGACAAGGGCAAGTGGTAGCAGCACAATGAGCCCCCTCCCTCACACAAGGTGAGGCCCAATTCCCTTGTAACCAATATGGAGAAAGCAAGGTCTTTGGTGTTGGGATGGAATGTGGGTCCCTCCACTCCCAGTGGCTCCTCCCCTAGCAGAACAGCTCCAGAGTGGGCAGCTCTGGGCCCCCAGGTCTTGGTGAATACATCTTACTCGAGAAGCCCCCAGCAGAGGGCTTCATAGAGACAGAGCTGAGCTCAAACCCCATGGGAGATTCTGGACTTTCTCACATACTCTAGCCCAGGTACAAGTTCCAAGCAGCGAAGTGGTTGTTTTATATTTAATTTACAAAAGAGACCCCAAAATAATAATAATAAACTATCCAAGGCAAGAGAGTAGGGTCAGGTCCTCCCCAGCCCAGCTGTAGCCTCCTTCCCCTCTGGAAGGAAAGAAGGGGCCTCCCAGGGGACTTCCCCTCCCCCTTAGAACAGGGGGGGTGCGAGCTGGTATGGATGCCCTCCTGGGCATCCTGGGGGCTCTGCCCACTCGACTCCAGTTTGTCCACCCCCTGCAGGCTCCTACATGCCCAAGAGAGCCCTTGTGGTAGAGGCCAGTCTGCTGGGCAGCTAGGCAGGAGACCCCTACAAGGTCCAGGTAAAGGCCAGGGCTGCCAGAGCCAGCAGACTGGTGAGGTGGGACCCAGCCCAGGCCTCACTGGCACCCCCAGCTGCCTGCCTATGGTCCCACTGGCATTGCTCACCACCCCAGCCCAAGTAGCACTGGCAGCGGAAGTGTGTCTGCAGGTGATGACGGTCAGCCGAGCTGAGATTCCCCACAGGTCGCAGCTGGGGCTCACCAGGTGCACGACCAGGCACTAGGCGGAAGCTGTTGGCGCTGAGATGCAGGAAGGTACTGGCACTGGGGTTGCGGCGCACACAGCGCCCATGGCCATGGCATTGGGCCCAGCTGCAATATTGGGTGGCCCAGGACACATTGACCACGTAGGGGACCAGCAGCCGTGTCAGGTAATCCTTGAGGTACTGGCAGGTCTTCTGAAGGCAGAAGCCAAGGACCACAGGTCAGAGTCAGCTGTCTCAGCCCACAGGCCCAGATGGAAACTCTGTGTCCACACTGTGATGACCATACCTTATTTTACCTGCACACATTTGTGCATTCAATCTGCGCCTGAGACACACAGTCCCTCCTCCTGCCGAGAAGTGGGTGGGGGCAGAGACCGGAACCCAGTTGGGCAGATGGGGCAGGGTGGAACTCAACAGCTGTTCAGGACAGCATTTCCTCTTTCCTGAGAGCAGGGCAGGGGTGACCTCCTTCTCTGTTGGGACCCAGGATGCCTCGGGCGGGAGACAGACAAGGGGACCGAACTAGGTTTGCCCATGTGAGGTTGGTAGCCAAAGGCCCTAACTCTCTGTCTGTCCCGTAGACTGAACTCTGGCAGGCTGGGTCTTGCTTACCGTGCTTGTAGTGTACCCTGCGTCGCCCCAGAGGATGACACCAGCTGCGCCTAAGGCTGCACTCTCGCCAATGGTAGAGATGAGGTCCATCTATTCGAGAAAAGGGATGGTCACTGGGGAAGACTGAGACCACAGGGTGGCAGGCACAGACAGGGCAGTCAGGCCCCAGCCTGTTTCAACCTGCTGACCTCCCAGCCCAACCCCCTTTTCACCTCCAGGCAGAAGCTCATCTGTTTTGCTTTCTTCTTAAATGTTTAAGTCCATTCCCACCCCACTTTTGGGCCTATTTCCCAAGCCAAGGGCACACTCGAGCCTAGTGTGCAGCGATCAGGATGGACTCCAAAGTTAGAATGCCTGAGCCCCAGTCCCTGTTCTGGTCTGGATTTGCTAGGAAGCTTTGGGCAAACTTCTCAGCATTCTGTGCCTCAATTGTTCTCATTTGAAAAATGGGGATGATGTCAGCCTTTGAATTTAGAGAGAAAATATTTGAGGGGATGTGGAGCAGCCAATAAACTATAGGTATGTATAGTCCTATAGTGGCCCCTGGTACCCCAAATGTGCAGTGGATCCTCAAGGAAGGAGGAAAAAGGCAGGGCCCTGGAGACATACCTCACTCAGCCCCCTGAGCCTGCGGCTATAGGTGGGCCGTGTGAAGACGTAGACTGGGAGTGCATGGTTGGCATGGTGGGTGTGAGCCACACGAAGGGCCTCCTGAACACGGAAGCTCACAAAGTTGCGGCCATGGGCAGAGGAAGCGAGTGTCTCGTCCAGGTAGACAGATGGGAAGAGGGCCGTGCTGTTAGCCCACAGCCAGGCCAGCTGGTCGTTGCGGGCTACCTCAACATCAGGGCAGCGGCCTGTGTAGCTCTCCCAGTTCTGCACATAATCATGATTGTAGCAGTCAGGAAAGAGGTAGAAGCCCCAGAGATGCCGGGGCCGCACTGCCTTGACATAACGCAGTGTCTCCAGCATGAACTGCCGAGCTGCACACTCAAACTCATATTGTGCCTGCTTGACTATGCGGTCTGCTTGCCATTCAGGGTGACGACTGGCCACCAGCTGGCGTGATGACCGGCGGTACACATCTTTGTCCTGCCAGTTGCGCACCCACACAGGCCGCCAGTCCTCCCAGTCAATAACTGCCAGCCCCGCAGGCTCTGGTGTCCGAATGTAGTGCTCCACATGATCCCGCAGCATCTCCAGGTGTGCCCAGAGGCTGCCATTCTGTGGCACACCACCATGCACAGATCTTCCTGCAGAATCGAAGCGTGGATAAAGGCCTAGACGGTCACGGTAGAAGATGGTGATATTCTGGTTCACAAAACCTTCATTAGGAGAGGCCTGTACGTCAAAGGCATTCAGGTCCAGTGGCACCTTTAGGCGTGGGCCACAGTCCTGTGTGGGCACGTCCCATGCCACCACAAAGGGGCGGCCCGTGAAGATGGGTGGTGCTGTGGGCTTGAGCTCCATGGCCCATGCCACCGCCAGCACCAGGGCCAGCGTGACGGCGGGGCCTGGGCCTGCCCGCATGCTGGGGGCTGCAGGAAGTGTCACCTGCCTGGCACCAGCTCAGGAACTGGAAGAAGGGTGGGGGAGAACAAGTCAGTCTAGGGAATCCTGGGAGCTGCCTACCTTAAGTCCCTCTCTGCTCCCAAAGCCCACGCTATGTGGGGCATTGTGCTCATGGCTGTAATAGGTTTGAGAGATCACAGGCCACTGCAGGGCAGGCAAGACACCCTGGGAACCCACTGCCAGAGCACAAGACTCCTTCCTGGAGCAGGCAGTCTATGGCTGGGCAGAAATCTCTATTAGATCTGTGACCCTTTTAAGAATTGGATAAATTGGGTTCATCAGAGTCACATATATGCCTGCATACTATGAAGTATATGGTTTCAGAGAACCCTGAACCCCTGATGCCCACCCTGTACACTGTGAAGAACCCTTGATGCAGAGAAACGATAGTATTTGGGTAAAGCAGGGCACAGCTCCTGAAGAGGCCAGGAAGCTGGAAGGAAGGCAGCCTCCAGGCTTCTATCCGTGTAACACCGGCCCGGCAAAAGAGTGAGGCTGTCAGGACTTTCGAGTGCTGACACTCTCCCGGCTTGGAGGAGGCGCCGCGGGGACAAAGGGGCAGCGGACCTCCCACGGCGACGCCAGCCGACCAGCCCTTCCCTCCACCGCCACCGGGAATGCGCGCGCCCGCCACCCCCGCCGGGCCGCTCAGGGCTACAGCGCGCTCCCTCTGGCCTTTGTGCGGGACCCCGCCCCCGCCCCGCACGTGGGGCCTGCGCCCAGCCGGGTGGGGGTAGGGTTTCTGGGCCGCCTCTCCGAGAGCACCCCCGGGGATTCAGACCCCAGCCCAAAGGGAGAGAGCCGCCAGGTTTGCACCTCCCGCCCTCACCTCGCGCGGGGCGCCACCGGGACCCGCGCCAGGGCCACCGCCATCCCGGGCCCAGCTCAGCCCGCTCCGGCTGTTCGCCCAGGCGCGGCCCCGGCTCAGCGCCTCTGCTGGTTCCGCCCCCAGGCCCTCGGGCCCTTTAAGACTCCAGTGTGGAGGTGGGCCCGGGACTGGACTTGCGGCCGGGGCGGGAAGGTGTGTTCCGCCTTTTTCGGTGCCAGTGCCGCGTTTCGGGCTCGAAGATCCCCAGGTCCTCTGCAGAGGAACTTGGCCACCCATCTGGCACCCTAAGGCCCCTCTGAGCGGGGATTTCTGAGAGAGTCTCAGTTACGAGCGCCAGTCAGCCTGAAATGTTCCCCCTTGCAGCCTGAGGCCGGTGGTACAGTCCCACCCGCTCCGCGGCGCCGCCAGCCCCTTAAAGGGACAGTGTGAGGGACGGGGTAGGCGACGGGGAGGGGAACAAGAGGAGGTGTTGCCCCGCTGGGCCATCAGGAGGTGCTGTGGCACTCCGAGGTTGGCGGGGGGCAGCACAGATCTGGCTCTGCACCCCCGAACGTAGGGGCCCCTTTGTGTGGCAAAAGGGACTTTGACCTGAGGTGACCTCTGGTCTCAGGTACAGTAATGCCCCGCCTCCCACGAATCAGGGGCCCCCTTCTCTGATCCGCTGTTTAAAGGGAGGCCCCGCCCCCTGCCAGACTGAGGGAAGGGGCTAAGCACCGCTTCTTAGCCCGCCCGGGCAGGGCCGAGGCAGTCATTGTCCTGGCAACCCGATTATGGGTAGCGGCGTGGCCGGCGTGGCCGGCGGGGCTGGGGGCAGGGAAGCTCAGAGGGGTGTAGGGGGTTGGGCGCCCCACTCCTTGACTCGCACCAGGGGGGGCCAGTCATCTCTGAGATCCTGTTCTTTTCTGCCCAGTCTCTGAGGTCCTTTGGGAGCCTGGCTCCCTCTCAACCCCGAGGAAGCTGCCACCCCTTGCAGCAGTTTCTGGCTCGACCTCCGAGAGAGCCAGCAAGAGGGTTCTCCCAGGGCCTCCACCCCGTATCCAGAGCCCTCTACGCTCCACAGGACCCTTCCGGTGGGGAGCAGGCTTAGAGCTGGACCCTGGCGAGCCCCGTGCGAGACCACCTCGGCTCTTCCTAGGTCTGCTCCCTTGTGGGAGACTCAGTTCCCCATAGGGCCCACGTCTGCCCTGCCAGCCCCTAACCCTCCCAGGAGCCAGGAGAGGCAGGGAGCGCTGCTGCGAGCGCATCTGTCGGGGTGCAGACCAGCCGTCTGCACTGGCTCACCTGTGTGGGAGTCCGTCGGCCCAGTAGGTCGGCGGCCTCCCTTCTTCCTGGGGTGAGCCTCTCCAGCTAGGCTACTTGCGCCAGCTGCTGCCCGTTGGGCAGCCCGCCGAGGACTTGATAAACCCCATTCCCTCCCATCCGCTCCCGCCTCCCATCCCAGCCCTTTCTCCTCACTTCCTGCTGCCCCCTGAAAGGAAAGGGCCAGGAACAGGCGCGGGGGAGGAGATCGCCTTGACCCTGTTTCCCTCCAGAATGCCTGCTGGCTGGCTGCCCTCCCCACTCTTCTCCTGAGTAGGATCTGGCCCTGCCAGCTGCGCCAGGTGACAGGAAGGCTATGGGCTCAGGATCAGGTGCCAATCTCCCCCACACTCACAGCTTCCAACACTACGGAACCTCTTCACTGCTCCCCTAGGGTTGGGGTCCATCCTCAAATCCAGTACGGTGTGAGAGGATGGGTCAGGTGGTGGTGCTTCTGTGAGTCAAAATACTTGGGGGGTGTTCAGCTGATGGTCCCCCAGAGCAGGTGCCAAAGAAGGGAACTAGCCCTGGGGGGAGGGTCGGGGGGACTTCCAGTAGCTGAGTCCATTTTTTTTTTCCATTGAGAGCGGAAGCATCCCGTGTGACAGAGAGGACAATGTGTTGGTGAGTGTGACTGTGTGGGTTGGGGAGGAGGGGACAGGGGCTGGGAGGGTTCTGCAGAGTGCTTTCGTGCTGGAAGACATTCCTGGGTGGATTTCAGAATCTGCTACCCAGAGTAGGGGGATCCTTACAACATGGATGAGGAAAGGGGTATATTCCTCTAGGAGGGGTGTTCCTGTGGCTGGCCCTAGGGAAGACTGTAGCAAGGTTCCAGCAGACCTCTCCAGGGGTGAAGCCAAGTCAGCCTACCCTCAAATCACCCAGAGCCAACCCCTCAGCAACCCAACGGCCCAATGCTCAGGAGCCTCCCCTCCAAGAGAAGGCTGTGTGAGGGGTAGGTGAATACCCTGGAGTCTGGCCCTGAGGACCAAGGAGTCCAAGACATGGTAGGGGAAGGTGCAGTGTCCCTGTGCCACTGTGCTGGCTTCACAGGGGTCAGAGGCCTTGGAAGCACCATGGGCGGGGACCCCTGGGGAAACAAAGGCTAGGCCAGACTGTCCCAGGGCAGGGACACTTCCTCAGGCAGTCAGCAGGAAGGAAGTGAGCACAGCCCAGTGGGAGAGAGTAGGGAAGTGCTGCCTGACCTCCATTGTTTCCAGCTTTGGGGTCAGCTGGGCAGGCCCAGCACAGGGAGTTCCCCCAGGCTGGGACAGTGGTGGTAGGAGATAGGATGCTATCTGGGATGGGAGAGCCCTGGGCCTTGAACAGCCAGTAGAGGGGGACCATGGAGGGTGACAGGGCCTCGTTTGGCTTCCTATGGGGGGTATAGGGAGTCACCCCACAGAACTGCAAGTCCAGGCTGGATATGGTGATCTTGCTCTGGGCTTGACAAGTTCAAAGCCTGGGAGGCCAGCTCCCTACACTCAGAAGCCTGTCCCTGAACTCTCCCCTCTCTAACTGGTAGTTGGGCTGATAGTCAAAGGCTAAGCCTAGCAGAGAATCTGCCTCATAGCAGTCCCTGAGAAGTGCAGGCAGAATGACCACAGTGGGCAGGCTGCAGGTGGTGAGAAGATGGAGGCAACAGAGAGCAGGGGCAATACTGGTGGGCCGAGCCTTGCTTACTCAAACAGAAGCCTGAGCTCATTCTCCCATGGTGTCCACAGGCAGGCCTCAGAGGAGGCACTTGAGTTTGGGGTGCCAAGCATGGAAGTAGGCCAAGAGTGTGGGGACACCTATCTGGGTGCTGTCCATTAAAGCTGGGCCTTTGAGGTACATGGGGCTCAGGCCATGACCCCACTTAGGGTCAGCTGGCAATGCTGCACCTAGGACAGATATTCTAGAACTATCTGGGGTCATACTCTCTCACCTTAGGTCAGGCAGGTGGGGCCAATCCTTAGTGAAGTATCCCAGGGCTTTCTGATTCCAAGGGTCACCACCACATTGAACACAACAGATAAAAGTGAGTGCCCTCCCAGCCCAATCTGGAGGGGGCCTGCAGTGGTCTGTGTGAACACACAGCCACCTGCTGGCCACAGCTGGGATGGCTACAGGCTGGGCTCAGGCTTACCCTTGGGCTTTACTTGGCCTTAGGGGGCCTGCCAGAGTCTTGAGCCAGGCCTACCTATTGAGCCCAGGTAGTAGTCTAGACACTGGGTGTCACAGCCCCATAGGATGCCACTCTCAAGTGCAGGATCTACAAATCATTTTATTGAAATTGAACAAAGAACACAATAGTCTTCCTAGGCTGGGGGCCACCCTCCCCAAGCCATTTCCCACACTCTAGAAGCACAGAGCTTGCACAGTATTAAAAAAAAAAAAAGTCACCTCTATATAGAAATCAGACTCTGCCACGACATCATCATGGACTATTTACAAACCTTCACATTATAAGTATTCCTTTTATGGTTTTCCCTCCTTTCTTTCCCTACTCAGGGGCTCCAGTACTTTCCCCTGACTGAACCTGAAGGTGGTGGGGGCGGCTACTATAAGGGAAGGGGTGGTAGGCTACTCATAACTACTGGCACCAGCCTTAGGGTGTTGTCCCTTACCACAACGTGGTGAACAGTCCCCTCCAATTGGGGGGTGGGAGTGGAGGACTTGGTGCAAAGGCATGGGGGACTAGACAGAATAGGTGGGTTAGAGTAACTCCCCATAGGCACAAGCATCCGCAGCCTGTCCTGACCCCAGCCTGCACCCTCTCAACTCCTCAAGTGGGGGTGTGTGCGGGGGGCAACAACTAGTTGCAGTAGGGGGATCAGCCCAGCCATGGGTAGAGGGAGAAGCCCCCACCTGGTCCCCACTCCTATCAATAGCCAGCAAACTGTCCATCCATCTGAAGGCGGGAACAAATGGCAGGTAGGTGGGAAGAATCAGGCTGGCACTGCCCCCAGCCTCTGTCCAACACAGGAGGAATCGAGGTAGCAAATGGCTGAAATGCTCTGACTAGGGTTCAAAAGGGAAGTGAAGGAAAGGACAGTGCCCACAGCCTAGGGGCTGGAAGAAGGCAGACCTTGCTTGTAAAGTGCTGTAGCCTCTAGCAGGGCTAGGCCCCAGGCAAACTTGGAAAGCAGACCAGGCAAGGAACCAGGTACTGGGCATTCCTGACTAGTATATGCCCTGCCATCCTTCTTGCAGGGGTGGCTGGGGAGAGTAGGGTGCTAACTCTGCCATTAGCCTTCACGAGCCACCAACCACCTCTTGTCCACACAAAAACCAACGCCCAACCACTACTGTGGGACTGACCCGCTCCCAGCTGAAGTTATGGGCCAACGGAGTTTATTCAGGGTTGTGGCCCCAGCCTGGGCTCCTCAATGGAAGCCACACCTCGAGCCTGGGAGTTTCTTGCTGGGGCAGGGGGTGCTTCTGTCTGCCACCTCCCAGGCTCACACTTCATAGAGGATCACAGGAAAATCCACGTGGATGCGGGGGGGATCCAGCTTCACGATGCCCTGCCATAGAAACAAGCTAGTGAGGGTCAGGTTAGGGCCTCTACTTCAGGAAGCTTTCTTGTTCCTTCCAGATCCCTCCCGCCCCAAGAGCCCCCACCACGACAACAGATCCCATCTGGGTCTGCCTCCACACGCTTAGTGTAGGCTCTGTGACCACTGTCCAGCCCCTCACCTGAGGAATCAGATTCTTATGCACTCGCCTCAGCTTGGCCCGCTTCTGCCCGTTCTTAGTGACGATTGTCTCCTCATAGAACTCGTGAGCCAGATCCCCATCCTCATCATAGAACATGGAGCTGTGTAGAGGGAGATGGGAACAGGCTGGGCTGGAGCCCCAAACCTGGGCATGGCAAATGTCACAGACCTCAGGGAAGTCTGTGGTCTTCCCAACCCCAAGTGGGAAGAAAAGAGAATAATATGCCTGGAGAATCCTTCTTTTTTTCTTTAATTTGTATTTTTTGGAGACAGAGTCTTACTCTGTTTCCCAGGCTGGAATGCAGTGTTGCAATCTCAGCTTACTGCAACCTCTGCCTCCTGGGTTCAAGCAATTCTCGTGCCTCAGCCTCTCAAGCAGCTAGGACTACAGGCATGCACCACCACACCCTGCTAATTTTTTTTTTTTTTTTTTAAATAGAGATGGGGTTTCACCATGTTGGCCAAGCTGGTCTCGAACTCCTGGCGTCAAGTGATCCACCCACCTCGACCTCCCAAAGTACTGGGATTACAGGCGTGAGCCATCACGCCCGGCCTAATTTTTTGTATTTTAGTAGAGAAGGGGTTTTGCCATGTTGCCCTGGCTGGTCTTGAACTCCTGAACTCAAGCAATCCACCCGCCTCGGCCTCCCAAAGTGCTAGGATTACAGGCGTGAGCCACCGTGTCTGGCCTGCCTGGAGGATCCTTTGCCTGGGACTTGGAGTCTACTAGAAGAAAGTGGCAAGTAGGGTGATGGGTGGGCAGTGCTACTATGTCGGACCCCCAAGAAGAGAGGCCACACTAGAGCACACTATCCAGGCAGCCACCAAGGCCAGTTCTCATCACTGATTTGTTCAGAAAGGGCAGCCATTCTGAGACCTTTGCCTTCACCCAGGACTTCAAGAATGGGCAGGGCGATGGCCTGGGCATATTGGTCTCACTCCAGAAGATGCTGTTGGCCCAGTGTCAAAGACTGAGATAGCAGATGCCTAAGCTAGGAAGGAGCCCAAAGGGATGAAGGCGGTGTCTCCCCGACCCCATGCCCCAAGTGGCTGGTGAATTGCCACTGTTGGGTCTTCCTGGTGTCTACAGACAAATCTCCAGCACGGGGAGCACCCATCTCCAGGAGTCCACTAGGGCCAAGCCAATCTGTTACTCTTGTTTGGGCCCCTGGGAGACTGGGGTAGGGATTGGGTGGGTAGGTCAATGCTCTATATCTGGAGAACATAACTGGGTGAGTGTCTTTTCTCCTCAAGCTCACTCCCAATACTGGGGCCTATCCCTGCTTTCCTAGCCACTACCCTCAGAGGCTCAACCTCACTACTGTCAGGAAAAGCAGCCGAAACAGAAGGTCATTATCCCCTTGGAAGAACTGAGGGGAAAAGGCTAGGAGCCTTTAGTATGCAGGCTGAGACGGAAGCGATGAAAAGAAGAGGTCCTGAGGTCTCATGGAGGCCCTAGCTTAGCTTTACCGTGCGGAAGGCTGGCCCAGTGACAAGCCTCAGGCCCACTCTTCTCTAGGGAGACCTTCATAGTAGCCAAGCCGCCTGGAGACCACTCCCCGGCTTTCTCCACCCCTAGCTGCAATGGGGGCTCAAAATATGGGGGTCGTCCTGGTTTGGCTGTAATGGGGTACAGCAGTGGAAGTTCCCCTGTGGCGCGCGACGCCTGGCCGCCCGCCTGTCCCTCCCACCTAGGGTGGAACCCATGCCCTTACCCGCGGCGCGTGAATACGAAGGGGGGCACAGCTCGGCCCCGAGGCCGCACCAAAGCTTGCTCAGCGCCTGCTGCCTCTGAGCCGCCGCCCCCGGCCGCCGAGGTAAAGGGCCACAGGCCCCGAGCTTTGGAGCCGCTGGCGCCCATGTCAGGGCTGCCGGTGCATGGCTGGCCCCGCGGCCGCTCCGCTCACAGCGCAGTCGGCGCCACCATACCCCGCCGGAGCAGCTGCTCACAGGTGCCGCTGCTGCCGCCGCCGCCGCCTTCCGCAGGTTCGGCTGTCTCCACGGAAACCTCACTTCCGCTTCCGCATGCTGCCGCCTCTGATTGGCTGTTGCTCTAGTCGGTCCGTGGGGCGGGACCAATGGTCTTCCTGAGATGCTGTGAACCCCAGCATGCGTTGCGAGATCCCAGGTCCCAGCAAGCCGCGCTCTGACCAGCTGGGACAGCTCCCGCCGAGGAAAGTGGTCGTCGTGAGTCCTCCCAGTCTTTTGGGTGTATATGGCAGCTCCGACGTCCCCCAACACTTGAGTTCAGGCCTAGCACGCCTTCTCAACAACCAGTCCTCAAACCAGCACTTCAGGGCCTCAGGCCCGACCGCGGGCTGCCCATCTGGGTTCTATTTTCACAGCTGTATTTTTGTCATTGCCACGCTTATGTGAAGTAACCAAGTCGAAGGAAAATTAAGGAACTGGCCAAATTCATATAGTTACATTCAGGTCTGAAGAACTTCGAATTGTGTTTTCAAACCTGGCGAGTACATGCCTAATGAAAGTAAGAATTGTTAACAGCTATACCCTTGGTGCCATGAGCAGTGTCTGGTCCGCGATGGCAGCTCAGTATTTGGTGAAGGGATTATGCCACAGCTTCTCCCAGAGCGTGGCGTGGCGTGGTGTGTGTTTCCTTTTTTTTTTTTTTTTTTATATGGAGTGCAGTGGCATGATCTTGGCTCACTGCAGCCTCCACCGCGCAGGTTCAAGCGATTCTCCGGCCTCAGCCTCCCGAGTAGCTGGGATTACAGGCACCCTCACCACGGCCGGCTATTTTTTTTTTTTTTTTTAATTTTTAGTAGAGACGGGATTTCACCATGTTGGTCTGGCTGGTCTTGAAAACCCCCAACCTCAGGTGATCCACCTTGGCCTCTCAAAGTGCTGGGATTACAGGTGTGAGCCACTGCGCCCGGCCTTTTTTTTTTTTTTTTTTTTTTTGAGACCGAGTCTTGCTCTATTGACCAGGCTGGAGTGCAGTGCTGTGATCTCCACTCACTGCAACTTTGGCCTGCCAGGTTCAAGCAATTCTCCTGCCTCAGCCTCCCGAGTAGCTGGAACTAGAGGTGCCCACCAGCATGCCCGGCTAAATTATTTTGTATTTTTGGTAGAGATGGGGTTTCGTCATGTTGGCCAGGCTGGCCTCAAACTCCTGGCCTCAAATGATCCACCTGCTTAGGCCACTCAAAGTGCTGGAATTACAGGTCTGAGCCATCATGCCCAGGCCAGTTTCCCTAAGTTCTAACTGTAGTCCATTCTTGTCCCCACCACAGCCTGAGCCTCAGGGAGCTGAGTGATGACCAGCTATATATGGATACATGTTCTTCACAAGTTGGTCCATGGTGACTTTGCAAGACACCTGTGGGCCTGTCCATCACCCTTGGCAACTTCCAGCAGCATGAGGGGCAACTGCAGCTGTGTGCCTATAATAGAGAGTCCAGGCTGGACACGGTGGCTCACACATGTAATCCCAACACTTCGGGAGGCCAAGTTGGCAGGAGCCTAGGCAACACAGAGAGACTCCCATCTCTACTATACTTTGTATGTAAAAAAGAGTCCAACAGCAGGAGGATCTTTAAAACTTTATTCAGCCAGTTCTCTCAGGCCCCAGGCCCTGATGATGACTGTTACCCCAACCCCTTTCCCCACAGGAGCCATTCAGCTGAGGCCACCACACATTACATACATTCACGCACTTCATGAAAAATACCTGAGGGAGAGACCGTGGCTTTGATTAGCAAACGAGGTATGAACCTGGGCCAGTGCCCACATTCACACAGACCCTGGCCCAGGGATATCCTCCTCCTATGAGGCATTAAGGCACTTGCTGCACTGTGAGCCAGCACTCCCTGACCTTGGGGCGTGTGAGGAGTTGGTACTGTAGAGAGAAACCAAGACTCTTCCTCAATGCCTGCCTTAGCCTAAGCACCCACCCTTAGCTCTGATAAGGATATCCTGAGACCACATTCAAGATCCAAAACCTTTCCCCATAGATGAGGGCCCTCACCCCTGCAAACATGACCCTGTTCTGTTTGTAGGGTCTCCAAGATTCTCACTTCTGAGACACAAATTGAGGAGACTTCTGTCTGCTCCACTCCTGCTCCAAGCCTGGAGCAGCTTCCCAGAGTAGCCCTGGCCCACCAACGCCCAGTACAGAGGGGCAGAGGGGTGCAGAGCCATACCCAGCTACACCCACAGGTGGACACGGGGCAAGCTCCTTCGCTGTTCTCTGGGCTCGTTCCCCCAGCAGAGGGCCTCCATGCACACTCATTCCACAGGTCCCACTGGCCCTGTCACACTCACACAGCACGCTCTTGGCACTGCCTGCTCTCCGCCTTCCACCTGGGGGTACAAGAGGTCACCCCAGGGGGCAGGCGTGCAGGGCCTCTTGGATCTTCTGGCGGCAATAGGAATACTTCTGCAGGATCTGGCGGAGGTGCGCCTCTTCCTCCCGCTGCAGGATACGCAGGAAGTTATGCAGTTCAGGCATGCTGAAGGCATCCCACTGCAAGGGGGGAAAGGGGAATATACAGGCTACAGAAGGGATGGCCACGCCAGCAGACCCTCCTCAGAGAAGACTAGCACCTCATGTTCACACAAGCTAGGACTGGGCTTTCTGATGTCAGGCTCCTGGCTAAATGAGCTCTGCTAGGATCTGTAACAGCAGTTTGTATGGAAGATGGGACCTACAAAACGGTCACCTTACTGAGGCAACCAAATCAGATGTTCCCTGTGGACAGGTCAGGCACATTCTGTGTCTAATTCCACTCCACAGTTTCCAGGTAAAAAATCTAATGCCTGAAGGGGCCCCTTCATGTCATTAGATGGACTCCTGCATCTCCAGAAGATTTTCCACACCAGGAAAGATCAAAGCACCAAGACAATTCTTCCTGGCCTCTCGGGACAACCCTATGCTTTGGCATGAGTGATCTGGAAGCCTTTGCTTTAGTTACAATGCCTATATACTCCTAAAACTGCTTTGCAAGGCTTGTCCTCCAGCACAATTCCTCCTCCAAGCCTTACTGTAGCTACAGTCCATCAGCCCCGTCCAGTGACAACCAAGAAACTAGGGAGAACTATGTACTCACGTTAACTTCCCCAGAGTCATTTTCCTTCAGGACGAAGCTCAGGGCCTTGTCACTGGGCCCTGCCAGGAGCCGCAGCCGCAGGGGCTGCTCATCATCCGACAGCTTCCGCAAGTACACTGTGAAGGGGAAGTCATGATCAGAGACAGGCCAGCTGCTCAGTCCCTGCATGCACTGTATATACCCTCACATGGGGCAGGGTGGGGTAGGAAGCCCACCTTGGCCGTGACGCTCAGCCCGCTCAAAAAGTGCAAACTTGCGGGGGTCATCCACCACCAAGAACTTTCGCAGCAGGGCCTCAATGACCTCACGTGCCCTTGTGCGTGACAGCACATGCAGGTGCTTGACAGTATCCTTGGGCAGGTAAAAGGAAGTGCGGCGCCTGATACTTGCGCTCCGTCCTGGGCCCCGCCGGGCATCCTGCAAGGAGGGTGGCTTCTTGCTGGAGGGCACTGAGACAGGGCGCACCAGTTTCAGCTGAACCTTGATGAAGCCTGTGTAAGAGCCGTCCTTGTTCTAAATAAATAGAGAAACCAAACCTTGACAGTAGGTTCCAGGTGAGATGAAGCACTAGGGTTCTGTCTACCTGAGGCTAGGCTGGGTATGTACTAATTACTGCTTGGTAATTACTGCTTGAGGTATCACCACCCAAGAATACCTCAGTTGCGACCCTCTGGGTATCAGGCACACAGCTGGGTACCTCCTCTCCACACCCCCTTCCCGGGCAGTCAACTCACCAAGCTCATGAAGAGGTTGCTGTTGATCTGGCCATTGTACTCCTTGATCTTCTTCTCAATCTCAGCTTGAGAAAGGTCAGGTGTCTCCCACTCCACAGGCTCGTCCTGCAAGATGGACCAGCATGGACACAGGGCCCTTGAGGAACCCAGGGCTTCTCTGAAAAATGGCCTCTGGGGTAGTCCTTGGAAACTGACTGTCTTTGGCCCCATCACTGATGTACATATACATAGCTGCCCAGCTGGTGCCCACCCTGAACCCACCACTGCTTCTGGTTCTGCACACTATGAGTAGATAAGGCAAAGGCAGAATCATTTGGCTTCTCTCTGCTACCTGCCTAGTGCCTCAGCACTCAATGTAGCCCTAAGGATACCACAGAAGCAGAGGCAACTG
The DNA here is from genome assembly GCA_963573385.1 of Cacajao melanocephalus. NCBI lineage: Eukaryota > Metazoa > Chordata > Mammalia > Primates > Pitheciidae > Cacajao > Cacajao melanocephalus. The sequence goes on along the minus strand of CAUYLG010054500.1, from coordinate 340 downwards.
AAGGCGCATGGCCAGGGGCCAGGAACAGCTGAGGGACTCTACAGAGGGACTCTCATTTAAAGTAAAATCAGGCTGGGTGTAGTGGCTTACATCTGCAATCCCAGCACTTTGGGAGGCCAAGGTAGGAGGATCACTTGATGATCCTCAGGAGTTTGAGACCAGCTTGGGCAACATAGCAAGACCTCATCTCTACTAAAAAAGAAAAAAAATTAGCCGGATGTGGTGGCATGTGCCTGTAGTCCCAACTATTCAGGAGGCTGAGGTGAGAGGATCTTTTGAGCCTGGGAGATTGTGGCTACAGTGAGCTATTTTTGTGTCACTGCACTCCAGCCTGGGCAAT